>JARVJO010000024.1:19999841-20024600 GCA_031762555.1 Cynodonichthys magdalenae | reverse complement strand
AAAAGAGCTATATATATATATATATATATATATATATATATATATATACATATATATATATATATATATATAAACTTTACTTACTAATAGTTGTTGCTATTAAAATAGCTTTTGTTTCCATTTTGCTTGTTTTCTTTGAAGATTTGTATTTGTGATTTGTACGATACCTGGGTTGTTTTGAGCTTAACATATTTATATTAATGAAAATAAATTCCATTCAAAATTAATGATGAATTTTAACATGTATATTTGTAAAGGCTGCACTGTAAATAAAGACTAATAAGCATAAATACTGCTAATCTCAGTTTGTGATGTTTTTTATCCTTGCATGCAATGACTTCCTGATGTCTAGAACCCTTGTTTATCACCAAAGAATGCATTTCTTCCTGCATGATGCTTTTCTCCTGCAATGTTTTGCTTCTTCATGATGCTTAGGTCACTTTTGCAGGGTCATTACTTGTCTCTGTTGTGAAGCAACTTCCCAGTCCAGTTCGCTGCATTTGGCTGAATTTGAGCACATTCGTAACTCAAGTGTAACATCCTTTTACACTGGAGAATTTATCCTGCTTCTGTTTTCTGTCACAGCATCAATATCATTGACCTGGTGTCAACAGATTGTTGCCATGGCTCCATGGCTACTCAAACCTCAGGTAAAGTCCTGTTTGTGATGTCATACAGGCAGTTTTCTGTCCGCAGTGCTCTACAGAACAGTTACAATAACTATGTAACCTTGGGCCTATCCTGTGTGAATTAAGGTGAAATCAATAAAATGAAAAATAAAAAAATGTGTTCTAGATAGAGCTAAATAGAGCTAAATAGAGCTGTTCCAGTGCACATGTAGTCTGGTAAATATTATTGAACTGTTTGAACATTTTAACGATTTGATTTCACAGGCAAAGCACGCCGTTAACAGGAAGTAATGCATGAGCAGTTTCATCATTGAGAGAGTGTATACAGAAGTGATTTACACAGCAGTAACACAATAAGCAAATGTTGTGTTTTAAATTAAAACTTATAGATCTGACAGGGAAACATGAAATATAAGTGGCTACGAATTTTTAATGTTCTTTATGTTTCCTCCACTACCATTCCTAGAGTAACCAAGTCACTGATTTCATGAGCAAATATCTATTTTGGAAGCTAAATCTTTGTGTTTGTAATGGTACCCCAGTCGTATTATAAAATATATAAACATTTTACAGCTATTATGATACAGTCCAGACTAAAGATTATTTAGGGAAGTATTAGTTCCGCAAGATGCTGCCAGAACACTTTCTGCTTAATAAAACGTCAGTTTAAAAAGATGCATAAGGGCTGAATTGGTCTGCCCGCAAGTCAGATATTTTCAATAAAGTAAACATCTGTTGCATATGATAAGAAATATCATATGCAATACCAAATATCCTACAGAAATGAAGAAAATAAAAGTACTTTTTTGCCTCTCTAAAGAAGAGAAGATACAGTTTTTGAAAGATTATCATTCTCATTTAAATTCCAAACAAAACATTTCTTTTAAATATGTCTAAAAATCCTTTTTTCTACTCTCAAACTGCAAATTCAATGACCCAGATAGCAAAATATGTGTGAATAAACACTGAAATATGGTTAAGCATGATATTAAATCTATGTGGAAATTATACAAAAAGTCTGTGACGTACTTGTTGAAACAATGCTAAGTTTTAAATTATAACTGATACTATATCAATGCTGATTTAACATTGATTAGACGTTGGCATTTCAATCATTAGAATTTGACCATGAAACAACATTGAATCAATAGCATCCTTACAACATTGGTTATTTTCACATTTTGCTGAATTGGATGATTGATGGTTGATTCACCATCAATCATCAACTTTAACCAAAAATCAACTTTTTTGACCATTATTAAATATTGAATTAATACATTTTTCTATCTTCAGGAAACATAAAGTTTCATCAAAACTACAAAGAACCCACAGGGACCACAAGGCCACCCAGCCCCCCACTGTTCCCCAGACCTCAATCTGAGTCAACCAAGCAGTAAATACCAACACAAAGAGCATATTTCACTAATTGTGGTTGGAAAAAATAAATCCCCTCATGTGCCTCTCATTGATGCACTGTTTGGGCAATGAAGTGCAATACTTTCTAATCTGCTGTCCTCGCAGAAACAATGATAGCAGAAAGTTGCTGTCTTGCAACTTATCGTCAGTCCAGTAATTGGAAGGAGCTCGGTGCTGAAGGTGGTTATAAAGCTGAGCTGTGTCAGCAGTGTCACCGTCTCCTCCTGTCTGTCCACATTAACAGACAGACATGTTCTGTTACGTATCACTGCCCAACTTTTGGGACTGGGCGGCACTTTTGTAATTGAGTAACATTTTTGCATGCACTTTGCTATTATTACACATTTTCTCAGAACTTTCCTGGGTGAACTGAAATTATAATCGGTTCAGCTGCTTATTTTTTTCTGATTCCCCATGAGAGCTGAAGGTGCTTATGTTACTCTTTCAGTAAAACAAGCCTCATGGGGTCTGTTTTGTCTGGAATAAAAAAAGTTTCACCACACTCACCTTCCCTGCAGGTTGCAGAAAATAACCTCTGTATCAAAACATTTGCTGATTCTTCTTTGCCTTCTTAGTGTTTTTGACAAAGAAGGCAAATTATGAAACTTTCTCATCTTATTGCAATAACTTGTGTTTTCACAATAAAAGTCTAAATTTATGCTATAATTGAATGCATTTTTTAAAAATAAGGACCCCAAAACATCATGGGACATCCTTTTCTTAGTTGTTTTTTATTACTGAACAGAAAGTCTAAACAAAGTCCTGCAAATATGTTTTAATCACAAACACTAAAGGACAATAAAAAAGCTATTAGAAAAGATAAATAAAATAGTTGAGCAGGTTCTGTTCTAAATTGCATGTGAGAAGAAGTTGCCAGGGGGAAAAAACGTTAAGCAATCTTTTACTTCCACCTTGTGTTGGGCAACAGAAACTGCAGCACACACTGATAATGTTCAGACAGCACTGTAACCAGAAACAATAAACCAGGAAGGCAAATATTTTTTACACAATAAGATCATAGCATTTTGTTGAAACAATTTTAGCAGCAAATCCCAGGTTTTTCTGTGTTATTGTTGCAAAAATGTATGTTGGAGCATCAGTCCAGTTTAATTTGACCTTGGTTTTAAAATGGTTTAATTATGATGAGCATTTGTATGAGATATATGACTGTGGCTTTGTTTGTATGACGTACAAGCAGGACTCTGTCTGAGAGCCTGAATAAAAGCCATTATCCCCTCAAATGCTCCCTGATTGTTCCCTTCCTCCTCCCATCATGCCCTCTGTGACCACAATACAAGAGTAAATATATATATACAAACTCTTTTTTAAAGTTTAGTTTAAATGTAAATTCAATATTCCAATTTTTTGTATTAAATTTTCCACTTTTTGTATTTCAAAAGCAGGCACCTTTTCATATATGGTAATTTGCAACAATGGCAAAAGGAGCAATTGGAAAAAATCAACTTTGTTTTCAAAGAATATGTACCATGATTGTAGAGCAGGGGCTTTATATGTTTTTCTCTAAACAGGCAGTCAGTTGCATCAGATATGTCAGTATCAAATATATATCAGATTCATAAGCTTCATTATTAATGAAAGAAATAATATAGCTAATATGGTTTGGCTGATGTCCCACTGACAGCCAAAACAATATATCAGTTATTCAAAGACCATATATACATATACCGTCACAATAAGAATATACAAACTGCAATACAGATTTTTCAAAATTGAATACCCTATATATCATCACTTTTAGAAATGTTGTACTACTAATTTACATTTTTTATTTTGCAGCTATCAATTATTTATTCACAATAAGCTAAAATAAAAATGATTAACTATATGTTAATCTAAATTCTGATGATAATAAAAAAGCACTTATATAAAACTTTTGGTCTGTGGAGTTTCAACATTATTCTGCTGTCAAAGATGTTTTGGTTTGCGAATTCTACATATCGCATCTGATTGGCTGCGGGAGACGTCTGTCAATCATCAGTTGACGCCCCGTCTTCCAACGACTTCCGCTTCTGTGTAGAAACAAGACTACACACGATTCATGCCCATCGTTTGTTGGACTTGCCAAAACATTCAGACTGTACGTCCAGCCAAGGTAAGATGCCAGATGTTTTAACGCTCTGGTTTGTGTTCTTTAACTTTGTTTTCAGTGGGGAAAATTTGGTTTTCCTATTTGTATTTAGGAATATTCTCTGCTCTGCTAGAGAGTTAGCCACCTCTTTTTTCCCCCTGTAGCCCGCCCGCTAACTGTATGTTAGCTGTCAAAAAGATTCCAGATATTCAGCCAGACTCGGACTGCCTCGTCTGCTCAGTAGAAGAAATAGCTCTTATCTTTATGAGCAGTTATTGTTGGAATCATTTGCGTTTTATTTTATAGAGCTACAGCCAAGTCTATGTGTGTTGGTGAGCAAACAGTTTACGACGGGAGCATAGAAAGGGTCTTCGGAGTTTAAAGTTGTCAGGGATTTAAATCACAAAACATTATTAGAGGTGAGTACTTTCTATTTTTAAGCAATGTCAGCCATTGTAGTCTTTTTAACTAGATTATATTATAGGGATATTTTAAAAAGTACGGAGTATGACTCAAACATTGTGTTTAAGTGGAAAAGTCAGGTGAAATTGAGATGGCAAAAACAAAACCATTCATGCACTCTTTGTCAATTCATCTCGGGGTGGGTTTAAACCCGTGTTTTGTCTAATTGCTCAGCAAATAGCGGGAATGTCCCCCTGCTTGTTTGACTTCTGGCTGCCACATCTTCTCCATCTGAGTCACAGGAGGAGAAAGGCAAACAAATCTTTGCCTTTAAGCTTTGGTGCACTGCAGGTCAATGACACTCCGTGATGTTTTTTTTTTAAACAACCATTTCTCAGAGCCATCCTCAAAGGCACATATTGCCATGAGAAAGACTGGTGAATTTTGTACTGTTACTGAGGGGAAACAAAAGCAGATTTCTTAATAAAATACATTTATACAAACTCATTTTTTGAGTGAAATATTGCAAAACGTTTGTTGTTGCAGTTACCTTAACATTATTTTAAATTACATTAGACACCACCATACTGTCCTCTCAGGAATCAAGTTACTTTTATTTTGTTATGTCTTCCTCCCAAAGGTTCCCTAATTACCCCCATAGTTAGTTGCTATGGGGATTGTCTCCATTTGAAAGGGAAGCATGAGTTTATCAGAGCGACACAACAACAATGCAAGAGACTCGTATACATTTGAGATGCTGCCTACTAGTTAAGTACTTATACTCTGAGCACGACGAATGATAACTCAGTTGTGCAACGTGTAATTTTGAGATCTGTTTTTTCATTAGAAGTCAGGAAGTGTATGTTGTAAGACATCCTACAAGGTTTCAACATACATACATGACTAGAGAAGGGTTGCAGGCAGCAGTGGCAGGACAAATATGCACCATCTTACATGAGTGTGTCACAAAGTTGTTTTTAAATCTGGAATTTCTACTTTTTATAAAAGTTAAAAAATAACTAAAGAAATGCTTAAAGAATAGGTCAAATGTACAAGTATATTTTTAAAGTGTTTTAAAGTGTTTGAGCTGTTTCTATCTCACTTTTACTAATGCAGCAACTTTTTTGTGTGTCCCCTTGGAATAAGGCAGAGTTTGAGTTAATGCTATTCTAGACAATCATCCCACCAACAGGGAGGTATTACTGTATGTTTTATTCATGACAAAGTAAAGGAGACAATCAGAAACTGCGAAATTGTTTTACTCTGCTTTTAATGGCTTGTTGTTAAAGGAAAAGCATGTTAGCCAGCCAGAACAAAATATGAGAACAAGGCCAACATAATGTCAGTAGCCAATATGGTGTTAATGGCTATTTAAATATTGATCTATTACAATGTTTTGCTTGCAGTTCTTTCTTTGTCAGTGGTGCATTAAGTTATTTTAAAGAGTAATTTGATACAAGTTCCAAATTTATTTAGTCATAGGTCTGGCAATTTGGTTATATAATATGAAGTACTTAATTTAATGTTGGACACTGATTTGTGTGAAAGCAATGTGTTTGTGAAACTGCTGTTGCTAAAGTTGACCGTTCTCTCCAATAACTGGTCTGTTTGGGTTCTTAGGCCACTCTGTACTTTCTGCAAGATGACAGGAGTTTGGCTTAGTTTTATTTCTCTTTCATACTACTCCTGCCCTTATTTATTAATGGTGAAGCATCAGTGGTTTTATCAGAAAGTCAGACAGTTCTTTTCTTTCTCTTGTGTTTGGTTTATGGGATGGCACAATTTTAAAGAAATTTCATAATAAGATGCAGAGCAGGTTTTCCATCTGCAGACTTTGAAAGAAAAGCTTGTCAACTGGTTGGAATCACGGGAACATGCTGATTCATACTATGGTGAATAGCAAGCTTAGTGTGGAAACGTGTTAGAGAAAAACTGTATGCTCAGCTCCCATCTCACAGTAAGGCAGGTTTTAATATCCAAGAGGTTAAAACTACAGTCTACTGAGGGGATATTAAAACATTCTTCAGTCTAAACCTGAGATTGTTGCACTGTCTCACATTTCTCTATTTGGATATTCAAACTTTCTTTGGGAATAACCCACGACTGTTCACCTTGACCAGCAGGTTAGTTTGTAACAATCTGTATCAGTTTACTGTCTTTTCAAGCATGGTCTGAAAATATGTAAAACACAAAAAAGTCTAGCGTTTGTTGAAGAAATGCACATTGTTTGCTGCCTAAATAACGTTATGTGCAATCTTATGCAATACCGTGAGATGTCGTGCCCAATTTCTTAGCTACTACCACACTAATGCCATGCCTCTAAAAATAGATTGTACCCCCCACCAATAAAAATATATTCAAAGTCCTTGAGTTTGATTTAAATTACAGTATATTTGATTGGAAAAACTGCTTTTTGATGTAGCATTACTTCCTCAATGATGAGGTACATGAACAAAAAAAAGTACTAGTTCTCCATTTCCATAGCAACTCGGTCCTTCAAAGTTGGCCCTGATCCCTTTTTTTTAATTTCCTGCACAGATTGGTACAAGCAGAAGGCTGCTCTCTTAAACTCAATGTCCTGCCTGTGCTTCATGTTCTCTCCAGTGCTTTTTAAACTTTAAATTATGTTCTGCCTCCTTCTCAGCAACTGTCTGACCAAACCTATTCTCTTTATCTTAACTTTATTCAATGATTGTTATCTACAATCTCTCTTTTAGGTCCAACATTAGGCAGTGCATTTTAGAGAGCAGATTTATGCAGTTTGGGCTTGATGCCTGATGCTAAACATTTGGCCTTTTTGTTTTAATAAAAAAGCAAAATTGACTCAGGAACTCAAGATCATTGTATAAAAACTCATTTTTCTTTATTACTGCATTTGAACAATTTCAGTTACCATCACACACGACAACTTCTGTGTGTAGGTGTTTCAATTTAACCTTTTGTTTTGCAAATATGTAGTGTTTGAACGATGAAAAAGCAAGGTTCAAAGGTGAAGTTGAAGACTAAATGTCTAAGCAAAGATGCAATCACGGTAAAACATTTACCATTATAAGTTTAGCTTACACTCATTTTTCCTTTTTGCCACCTTTTTAGAATTATTACTACGTTCAATAAGCCATAAAATTTACATAAACTCCTTTAGTGTACTGCCTATAGCTCATGAATCAATACGTTTGTGAAAACAGAAGCTAGGAGACATTATTTGCTCTGGTTTGTCCTGATTGGGCCATATCATGTTTGTGTAAGCATTTATAAAATTTACATTTTATTCTTTTATGAAAAACTTCATTTTTTTTTGCCATTGGCAACTGTTAATGTATTGGTCACGTTTGAAGATGTGTCTTAAAAAAAATCTAATTTAATCTTAATCTATCAACTGTCCAAGGATTGTTGTAAATAATATTGAACTTGTTGAACTGATATTGTACATTAGTTGTTGTGTTCTCAAGCCTTGTGTAATGTAAGCTCAATAGTTCCACCCTTTTATTGAATCATGTAATCCCAAAAGAAAGAAGCTGCTGTTTAAATTCATGGCTAGGTCTCACAATTATTGCTTTTTTCAGACAGTACCATCTGCTCAAGTTTCTGTTATAAATGAGATTAGTTAGTTAACTCAGCACCACCTTGGTCACATTTCTTTTAAAATATTTAAATTCTCTTTTTGTGTGCTACTGGCCCATTGCCTAACTTTTCCATAGTTTATATTAAAGGTCATTTCTTTGTTTTAATGTTACCTATGCCTTAATACTTAATGTTTGGAGTTCACTTGTGTGTGAATTCCATCTTAGGTATGTTGTTTCACTGTGTACAGAGGTGTGTCAGCTATTTAGTTAGATGTGTGCAACAAGAAGTGCAGAGGCGTGTTGGTTTCTACAGTTTGGGGCTTTGATTTGCACCGTAAAAACTCTTATTGTAATTATTTTATTATAACCAATTTTTAGCTCAGTATCTATTAAACGGACAGTGTTATAGCCAGTTTTGTGTTTTCTAAAGTCAGTAGCTGTGGTGGCTATCATAAATTGGGTTGACTCGAAAAGTTATCAGCTGTAGAGGTACAGACAACAATTGTTTAAAAGTATGATGAAATGTGGATTTGACGTTGATTACATATTTACATTTTTGAGTTCCCAGGAGCCTTCACATGTAAACAAATAGAGTGAGTCTGTTTTATGTCTTTAAATGTGGACTGCTCTCTCAGATTTGGGTCATCTGATAAACTATTGTCTAAATATGGCAGAGTGATTGTGATGTGTCTGTGGTGCCACGTTTGTCATGATTACGTAGAGGCTCAACCATGTTGTGGAGAGAGCGAGTGACATGATCTGAGTGTACACTGCAGCCAATCAGATAGCTTGTCTCTAAATCTGCTGTGTGTGTGTGTAAAAGTACAAAAGTACTTACTGCAGTTATTGTAATAACTAAGAGTAACAGTTTAAGATTAATCCCCAAATTTGTATGAGGCTCCTTATCTCTTTCACGAAAGCTTTAAGGAACAGAGTTTGTCTTTTTGTAGATTCCTGTTGTGAAACCAGAATTTTTTTTTAAGTTGCAGTTCAAAATAATTTTCACACAATATTATTTTCTTGTGCTCTGAAGTGATCCGGTTTTTGCTTCCTTTAGGCTGGTGACAGAAATATTTTCAGAGTAATGAGCCTAAAGTAAATACTGAGCAACACGATATATCTCTTATTGCTAAATACAAAATTAAATAGTACTCTGATGTTGTATGGCATGAGGTTTAGCTCAGATCTGATTTCAAAGTTGTTTAGGAATAGTTCATATATTGCTTTAATTAGTTTTCTTTTAGTGTCAGAAACATATCAAGTTAATACATTAAAACTGCCTGTGGTCTCCATCACTATAACTTTACTTCCGAAGTTCCTATGATATGTTAGCTGCCTCCTTTTACCCTTTTCAAGTTAGTATGGATGCAGCTGGACAGATGTTTTCTCAGTGTAATTGGAGTATTTGTGGTATGAGTGCATCATATAGTACTTAGTGTTGGGTTGTCAAATAAATGCCCAGTAAAGTACTTTGAGGTTTATTGTTTTAATGTGACAAAGTGTGAAAAGGTTCAAGGGTATAAATCCTCTTTCAAGGCACTGTATATCTTTAGTTATCAGAACCTCTTGTCGCACAAGGCGCCAACCTTTGGTGGAGCTGTATGAATGAGGAGACCTGTTTGACCTGACACCATGGCATGATCAGACGTGCTCTACATATCAGTTCTGCAGCACATATTAAAGACATGTCGCTTCTTTTCACCAGACTCGTTCGTGCTGCTTAATGTTGCTTCATTTTAGATCGGGAGCATTTCAGAAGCAGAGTGTGTTGTTTGCCTAACTATGAGTCACAGTCATCAGGGAAAACCTGCATCATTATGTTGTACCTACTGCACTAATAACTCTGTAACTCACCTTTTACTCCCAACACTCCTGCAGGTAATTTCCACACCCTATTCTTTCTACCGTTGTCCTTTATTTAGCAGGAAGAAAACAAACAAGTTAATTGGAATGTGTTTTGTTTGTTACTGTATGTTTTCAATTGCTGTATTAATTTTATTTATCCCAGAGAAAAAATAATTGTATGATAATATTGTTATGTATTTGGCTGTTTACTCAAGTATCTTGAAAAAAATGTATTTGTTGCTACAGTTCAAAAATATATAAAAAGAATTACGGGAATTTATAAAAGTTTTCTGTGCATCTTCCATCAGTTATTTTACCGTTATTTAACCAGGCAAATCCCATTGAGATTGCTGATTTCTTTTGCAAGTTAGCGGTACATGTTTTTTAGGTGTGGGGAAAACCGGAGTACCCAGAGAAAACCCACGCATGCATGAGGAGAACATGCAAACTCCACACATAAAGATCCCAGGTTCGAACCGGGGATCAAACCCAGGACCTTCTTGCTGTGAGGCATCGGTGCTAACCACTGAGCCGTCGTGCCGCCACGAGTTTTGTGCTGAAGAACAACACAGTAGTTTCAAAACGGTTTCTTTTGCACAATAAAAGCTTTAAAATCTAATCAGTGTGCTCCAGTCCTATTTTTATTTGATAAGTGAATATTGGCAGAACGCAAAGTACTTGGCCAATGGTGGACAAAATAAAAAATGTGATAAAGGGTATCAAAACTTTAGATTAGCTTATGTTTTGACTCCTGGCTTACTTTGAAGAAGGACATTTACAGAAGGTAGTTTATCTTTTTTTCATTTCAGTAGCTTAAGTTTTAATCTTTCAAATGGAATAAAAAAATACAGCAGGATAACTCGCACTTTTAACATTGCTTTAGTTTTTGTAATTGTGAGGCCACAAAAGTCATTGTCAGTTTTAGTTAGTTGTCATCTGGTAATGAGTTTTTTTTTTTAAATTTTCCTAATTATTGTGGGTAAAAACAATTCCATCATTTAGTTTTATTTAATCAAGTGCTGGTAGCTTAGGTAACAATGACTAACTTGGACAGATGCACATTAAGCTAGTTGGTAGAGTATTTAAAGAGCAGCTTGTCATTCATTCTGTTCACCTTATTGATTGCTGAAGACAAGGCCAAAGTTCATTTGTGTGCTGACGGTGTTACCCATCTCTAAATGTAAAATCCATTCACTTTGTAAAACAAAAGGCAGAGTTAGAGGAGAGGAAAGGGAATATTTGCTGTTTGTTCTCAGGTTCAGTGTTTTACAGTCAGATTTTAGCAACTTAAGAAAAACATATTGGGATTTAATAGAAGGACTTGTGTGGTAAGAATTTCTAATACTAACATCTTCAGACAAAATAGATCATTTATTAATTTTGTATATTTTACTCGATTATAATTTTAAATTAAATAACACGGGCGATCCATTCTGTGTAATTTTTTACATGACTAGATGAATATTGTACCAGATTATCAAAGATTCTAGGAAAAGGCTGGGAAATTATAAAGGACAAAAGAACAGAGAGATCTGAGGACAATTTGTAAATAATTTAAGGAGAAAACAAAACTTCTGGACTATGCGATTAAATTGAACCAGTTTTAATCAACAGTTAGACAACAGTGGTCCATTTTACCAAACAGAATATTTGTAAAGTAGTGAGTCCAAATTATTCAAATTAGGTTTGGAAAATATTTTATCAAAAATTAGAAGCTTGCTAATTTCTGAATTCCCAAAGTCGAAGATCTTTTTTATTTTCTCCTTTTGTAAAAGTAACGCACTAACCTTTGAGGTAAACTGTGTGTCACAAATGGAATATATGCTGATATTTGAATTTGGTGAATTATTTAAAACTGAATTTTTTCCCAAGATGTCACTCAAAGTACTTAATCATAATTTGTTAACATTGCACAAAAATGATCATATCTTCGTTAATCTGTCAGATTTTCTTTCTCACATTCTTAAAAATCAAACCAGCTGAAGTCTTGCTTTGGGCCCTTTTTTTGTAAATGAACATAAGTTGAACTGGACTTAACCTTATGATACCAACTAGTTAACACATGAGACAGAGAAGTTGACACGGAAGTCAACTTTGCAGTATTTGCTATGTTGGTGATGACAATGTAATGAAAAATGTTCTCTGGGTGCCAAATTGCATTCCTCGTAATAGTATCTCCTGTGCAGATTACAAAAGTGAAAGAAAATAGATTAAAGTATGATGAGACCAAATGAGTTTCTACATTTTTCACTGTTGTTGTGACGACTGTAGTAAAATGAGCAGTCATGTTGAGCTAAGTATTAAGTGATTAAGTGATTAGTTAATGAGTCATTCCCAACAGTTGGTCTAATTGCTACACATTGTGCAACATCTTTGCTTACAACTTTAAAGTAAACTGTCTCTTAGCACTAATGGATGAATTTTGGTGAAGCTCTCAGAAGCATATCATTGGATGTTCATCTGCAACTCATTAACTTTTACTACACTATAGAAAAGCTACAGAGTGTTTTAAAGTTGTACTCAGAGAATCAGCTGGTCTACACCTACTTGATCTGTTGAAATTAAAAGTGACGTTTAAACTGAAATTAAGCTCAATGTTGGGTATTAAATATTTGTGAAGATAATGGGCTGGATGTCTTAAATTTGTAACTACTAGCCTTGAAAAGTCACTCTTTGTATTATTTGGTTAGGGTTAGACGAGATTGTTGCTCAAGCTAAGCAAAACCTAGATAGTTGACCTTCAGCAGTTTGCCTCATCTAAAGTCCTCCTACTTCCCTGCAGCACCGTAGAAGCGTCCTCTTTGTGCTGGTTTTGGCTAACAAAAAAAGTAATTTGCATTTATCATATTAATAATTATTTTTTGTTTTATTTTTGTTTTTACAGGTTACTAATTTGCCTTGGTCAGCAAAGCCAAAAAAACAAACAGAACTCTAAAGTTACAGATTTCAACGTGCCGTTTGTGAACAGAGAAGCTGATTTTACTCTAACTCACATCCACTCTGGCCATACCGTCAGTCAAAAACTTGGCATCAAACTGACACCCCTCCTCCCACGTTACTGTTGCCCTGGTGACTTCTCCGAGGGACCATCACCGCCAGCCCTCCCTTCAGAAGAACCCTGTGGGGGCTCCAACGACGGAAACATGTGCTAAAAAGCTGAAAATATCTTCTGAACAACTACTCAGCTTTGAGTTTAGAAGATGAACAATGAGGACGAGTTTTACGACGCCGTCACAGGTGAGTATCTGTTCTTGTTTTTTTGTTTTATTTACATTCTGACGTGTTTGCTTCACACAGGCTTAAGATGTGTTTTTCTTTTTTTACAGTTCACAGTCTCTAAGCTCTAAAAATTTCTTTTTTTGCCTATTTGCATAGACAAACATTCATTGAAACAAATGTAGGTATTTAAACATCTTCCAGACGAGCATTCAAACTTCAGCTTCTTTGTGTGGCAGGCATTTACCATTGTAATGAAGAGGGAGAAAAACAGATTATTATAAACTACAGTTTGTTTTTGAAGGCAAATAACCTTGAGCCAGAAATTCTAGTTGCCTCTTATTAAAATGTAACACAGTCCAGCAGAATCTAATTAGTCTCAGTTGGATGATCAGTTCAATAATTCAGTGGTTGGCTGCAGTAAAATCAACTGGAACATATTTATATTTCATACTTTTGTTATATTGTATTTTGAAAGAAATGGCAAATAAAACTGAAATAAAAAAGGTAATAAAATTAACTTTGGTTTCAGAGAGAATTATGGTTCCTAGATCAAGTGCTTAGTTATAGTATAAATTCATATTTAATGTTTTTTTCTTTATTCAAATAGAAAAAAGATGCAAGGTTTGAAGATTATTGGTAAAATTGTCTGTTCTTACCTGACAATAGTGCACTAGGTAAACTCCTGGGTTTCTCTGAAGAGTGGCTCTCAAAACAATGCTTTACCTCCATTACTTTGTGTTAAAAAGATGCTGGCATGTATGTCGCTTCCTCTGTCATGTTTTATTATATTGGTCATCTTACCTGGATTGATGCATCAATTATCAGTATTTATACATGTGGTCGTTGCAGTCAACATGAAATGTCGTCCAAGAAAGTCTGAACGTCTAAACTGGATCTCCTCTTTCACTTTGACTCATTTTTCTGTCCTTGCTGCTTTCATTTGTATTTCTATGTTTACAGCATTTCCTTTTCTTCTAAATAAAATATGTTATAATTTCTTCTCTTCCTCAACTGTCAAATCGGTTAAAAATGATGCAGAGAACACGTTGACAGGAAACTCAAGCAGCTTAAGCCTTGATGACATGTAAAGAAAACACACCTTCAACCTGGTGATAAATGACTAAAGGCAAAACTCTTTGGTCTATTTTAAGCCAGTGTTCAAGCCCCTGCCTTGTTCTTCTCACCCCACCCTGAGGCGTGATATAGGGTGAATATTTGGTCAGCTACATTCAATAAGTTCAGTAAATATTGGTTTGCAGGAAATAATAGAAAGCTTGACCCAAAGATAAACATTTAAATGTGTCACAGAAAATAGCGATAGAATACATTTGCACTATAAGAAAATCTGCTATTATCTGTTACTTATTGACATTGTATTAGTTAATGTTCTTGCATATTTTATATCTTCAACTTTGACAACAAATTAGGAAGATATTCCGTAGTTCCCTCTGCTGTTTAAGTGAGAAGTTTAGTCGGTGTAAACTGTTTTGGACAATTTAAGGCATTTGCTATTCAAATTGAAGCTGAGCTGATGCAAAGCAGTTTGTTTCATGAAGCAGATATCTGCAAGGGTCTGTTGCTGCAGATAAAAGGGTTAATATTCAATCCAACACTTCCTGTATACAAAACCTTTCTCATTTCTTGGATTTTATTCATTTGACTTTAGTGTTTATTGTCGTGTTTGCACAGGGCATTGCCTGTGTGGCATAGCTAGCTAATTTTCCATTATTATTTTTATATTTTTTTTTACATATTTCCCCAGGCCTGGACTCAGATGAGTCATATGAAGGGGTGTCAGAGGCTAGTTACAAAGATGCAAAGGGGTTTGACTGTAGCAGTCAGAAGAACAATGGATCAGTACCACAAGAAAACGGCATCAAGAAACACAGGTACAGCTGCATTCCTGCACCACATCATGTCT
The DNA here is from genome assembly GCA_031762555.1 of Cynodonichthys magdalenae. Lineage (NCBI taxonomy): Eukaryota > Metazoa > Chordata > Actinopteri > Cyprinodontiformes > Rivulidae > Cynodonichthys > Cynodonichthys magdalenae. The sequence continues at coordinate 20,009,516 of JARVJO010000024.1, read as the reverse complement.
GCTGTATGTGTCTGGATTACATTGAAACAAAAAACAATTTAAGTTTGTCTTTAAAGCTGGGTCAGTGTTTCAATCTAAATAAATTTATTTTAAATTTCTTTAAATTTATATTATTATTTTTTTTTTACCTGTTGATAACTACCGATAAATATTATTAATAAAGTTTCAGTCATTTTAGATGTTGTTGAAAGAAACTAGAGGAAATAAGTGAAACTGTTTTATTGCCCTGTTCTGGGTCTGGCATAGTTGACTCATACATGGAAACATTTAGCTAATGCTGTTAGGTTGACTTTTTTTTTTTTTTTTTACAGTGACATCATAGTGTGTGGGAAATTGCCATTTTAGAAAAGAGAGGCACAGTTTTCAATTATGTGAACAGATTAGTTTGTCTACAAATATCAGAGCATCATAAGAGTTTTACCTGTGACATTCTTTTCTAATAAGCTAAAAGGACATGCTTCCCCACCCTCTCTTTATTTTCAGGGCATCTTTACCAGCACCCATGTTTTCCAGAAGCTCTATGAGTATCTGGAGTATCCTAAAGAAATGCATTGGATTGGTAAGATCCTGTTTGTTTTAAAACACAATGTTACTGCTAAAACTTAAGTTGGGACAAAGATACCATTTCCTGCCTCTGTGTCGTTTGTGTGACTAATGAGGTGGCTTTGAAGGCTTGAAGTCAGACCACTGTTATACAAGTAAAAAATGTCAAATTTGAGTTTGTAATTTTTTTTTTTCTTTCTTTACAGGAACTGTCCAAAATCACAATGCCTATCATTTTCAATGAACCATTAAGTTTCCTGCAGAGGATCTCAGAATACATGGAACACACTTACCTCATCAGCAGAGCCTGCTCGCTGTCTGACTCCATACAGCGCATGCAGGTCAGAGTCACACATGAATGTTCACTTTTATCACTTAAAGGATCTTTGCTTCAGTCTTATTGGGACACACAGATTCCTCAACGCAGTCTGTGGAAATAAACAATTAGATTTTCATTTTTTTCCATTTTTACCAGTCTAACAACTCCATAAAAGAGCTAAATACTGCATTAAACTTGCACCACTTTTTTAATGCCAGTTTACTGCTATAGCTACACCCACAGACATATAAACACTAATGTGGTTTGAGATTTTATTTATTTTTTATTTGATTATTTTTAGGCAGTAGCAGCTTTTGCTGTGTCTGCAGTTGCATCTCAGTGGGACAGAACTGGAAAACCGTTCAACCCACTGCTGGGAGAGACCTATGAAATCATCAGGTACACACACACACACACACACCCCACAGTCTTTTGTTAAGGCCACTCTCCACCTATAGAATTAATTTTCTTTTATATTCTTCCTTTCTGCAGAGAAGAACATGGTTTCCGGCTAGTATCAGAGCAGGTATCTCATCATCCTCCAGTCAGTGCCTTCCACGCAGAGAGCCTCGCTGGGGACTTTGTCTTCCACGGCTCAATTTACCCAAAACTCAAGTTCTGGGGCAAAAGTGTTGAGGCAGAGCCGAGGGGAACAATCACACTAGAACTACTAAAGTGAGACATTGAAATATTTGTAGATTTAAAAAAAGGTCTTTGTTTATTTCTATTTGTTTATTTTTATTTCTTCTACAACTTCATACAAACCCTCATCATCTTTACTTCATCCCTTCCTTCTTCAGGCACAATGAAGTGTACACATGGAGTAATCCTTATTGCTGCGTGCATAACATCATCCTGGGCAAACTGTGGATAGAGCAGTATGGCACAGTGGAAATAGTCAACCACAGGTACATAATGCACTGCAGCTGCTGAAATCACCATGTAACACTTTCTTTCTTTCCTGACAAACTCACAGTAATCATGACAGTGATTTATTTTTAAATGCTGCAGTCACACATAAACACCCCATATTTAGAACCAGTACGGTGTCTCATATCCACTTTCTAATTAGAATCTGTAAATAACCACTGTTTAGACGCCATCTAAGGAAAGAAACTGAACCGCAGCTTTTGTTTGCTTTGATAAATGCAACTGAAGCATGTTTATTCTCTGCTCCCTGGCAAACAATCAGTTTTCTAAGCTATTTGTCCAAGAAAGCTGTGAAAAGCTCATGTTATCCTGGTTCACACCATCGCACAGATTCACACTGCAGGCTGTGTGGTCGTCTCACACTGTTTACTGCTGCACTGATTGGTTGAAAACCTAGAAAGCATATAAACACAACATTGAGGTTTAAATATTAATCTTTATATCCAACCAATAAAGCAAACCGGTGTTTGTAGAGTGGGAAAATGTAAGGTTTATTTCATGAACTTTATTCTGTCACTTTCATAAATCAGTATTTATTTTTAACTTCATCAGACTTTTTTTTTCTCTGTAATTTATTCCCATTCAGCAAGTGATGATGTTTTTTTATTTTTATTTTATTATTATAATTTTTTTTTTTGTTCTGCAGCACTGGAGAGAAGTGTGTGCTGAATTTTAAGCCATGTGGGATGTTTGGCAAAGAGTTGCACAAAGTTGAAGGATACATCCAAGACAAGAGGTTAGACGTCATCTTTAGTGTGAAATTTATTTAATCAAACATTTTAGACCTTTTAAACATTTATTTATTTTTTCCTTTACAATATAATTTTCCTGTTTTTTTTTTTTCTTCAATTCTTTCTTTTCTGATAAAATCTGTCTCCACTCATCTTTTTTTTTTTATCATCTCTTCTCATCGTCTCTCAACTTATCCTCCCCAACAATACCTTTTTTTTAACTTCCTCTCTTTTTACTTCCTTTTCCTTTTTCTGTTATTTCTAGTAAAAAGAAGCTCTGTATCATCTATGGCAAGTGGACTGAGTGCATGTGGAGCGTCGACCCCCAGGCTTACGAGGCCCACAAGAAGTCAGAGAAGAAAGGCGACAACCCAAAGACCAAAAAAACCGTGAGACCGAACTTTGTTTCTTTTTAAACCGAGAAATTAATTTTGTTTCTAGTTTCTGTCTGGTAATATTGAATTAAACCTTTTTTTGGGTAAAACATAAGGCTCAGCACTGATGTTGTGTTCTGCCTTAGTGTGCTATTGGATTTGTAAATCAGTACAAAAAAACTAACATCCATCAGAGTACTTCTGTTCCAAGGGATAACTGTTTGTTAATTCAGTTCTTAGAATTCAATGTGTCCTTGAACATTTAGTTACATCTTTTCTGTGTAATAATGGTTCAAATTAAATGGGTCATTTCCAGGAGGAGCTTGGGAAAACAGAGAATGATGAAGCAGATGATATGCCCGAGGTCCTTGAGACGGTGTCTGTTGTACCAGGAAGTACTCTATTGTGGAGGATAGAGTCCAGACCAGCACACTCTGCAACGGTAATGATATAAAACCTACACATAAACACACACAGGTGTAAATTACTGTTTATTTTCTTCTCTCACAGTTTTTATTGTTTCAAAATAAAAGCTAATATAATGTTCTAGATTTGACACATTTAACATAAATGTGCTGGGATTAAAAGTACTTTATATTTTTCTGTACAAACATTCAGCAATGCTTTCATTCCTCCTCAGATGTACCACTTCACAAACTATGCGATGGCTCTCAATGAGCTGGACCCGGGCATGGAGGCCATCTTAGCCCCCACTGATTGTCGCTTCAGGCCTGACATCCGAGCCATGGAGAACGGAAACATCGGTAATTTGACTTTATCACCTGGATATTTGATATTAGAATGAAGTTTAGGATTTTAAAGGGTACATGTCATGCAAAATCCACTTTTTTTTAGATGTTGAATGCAGTTTGTTGTGTACTTTGAGGGGTGTGAAGCTCCTCGTTTGGATTTAAAGAGACAGTCTCAAAACGAGTTGATCTGAGACACCTCAGAAAAGAGGTGAAAGAGTTACAAGGAGGAATTAAGACCAAAGCATTGTAGTTCTACTTTATATAGACCCCAACTGAATGATTTAAATGTGAAAAAGGATTTAAAAGCATGAAATGTCCCCTTTTTAAAATAATATTTAAACACAAAATGAAACCTTTCATTTTTATTTGTAGCCAATGTCTTGAACTTGTATTACGTGGAAACTTTGTGTCTTTGTTTCCTCTCGTACAGATGAGGCAAGCAGGGAGAAAGAGCGACTGGAAGAGAAACAAAGAGCTGCCAGAAAGGACCGAGCGAAGCGTAATGAGGAGTGGAGAACCAGGTAGCGAACATGGACACAGACTCTCAGTGCTCCAGCACTCTGTCATCCACCTAGACCAGTGGACCCCCATCTTTTTGCACCTGATAAACTGTTAACCTCCTCGGGCCAGCTGCCAACATTTTTAACTGCTTTTATTGTTTGTTACCATGGTGATCTATCCAAGTTCAAGTCGCTTTTTGTGTTACCAGAAACTCAACATAACATAGAACATGTTATATATCAGGGGTCTCCAGCCTTTTTTTCCTTAAGAGCTACTTTCACAAAATTAAATTGGCCAAGAGCTTCTTTTTGCTGAATTTTATTTTTAATTTAAACTCAAACCATTAGAAAAAGTTTTTGCTTGAACATACACTAAAAAACACTTCAATTCACATGAAACCATCACCAATAACACTGAATTTACATGAATGTACTTTTTGTGTTTATCCATTCATATTATAGTGTATTTCACACTCCTAACTTAGGGTTCACCGCAATGGATTTTTCTCACAAGGGGAAATTTAGTTCAGTCAGAACTAAGAACTTTCAAAGTTAAGACATTCAACACAATGCAATCTTTGCTGCAGAATATTTCATCTTCACTTGTCATCCTGTTATTGCACCTCACTGTATTCTTGTTGTGTGATTGGTCAGAAGTTCACATGTGGTTTTTGGGCATTCATTTACGCACACACCTTTAATGTCCCAGAGACACACTGTGTTGAGCTCCTGGGAAAACCCCTCCCGCTGTAGTCTTCAATGTGGAAAAAAGTCAGACACAAATCTGTCCCCGTTAAAGCTCCTCTGTGCACAATGCCTGTTTTATCTCCATCCATGAGTTTTTGGCTTTTTGACTATAAATTGCTGATTCAGCTCTGGAAGCAAGTTGCTTTTTTTTTTTTTTTAAAGCAAGTGGTACAAGCAAAATGCAGCATCTGAGCACTTTAAGCTTGATAAAACACTCCCACGAACGCTGCATATTTCTTCATTTTGGCTCGTGACGAATCAAATTTTGTTACTCCTAGTTTTTCATAAGCATTAAAAAGCTACCTTAAATGAGCTCGCGAGCTACTGGTTGGAGACCCCCGTTATATATCAACAGACTGTATGTGTAAAAAATATATAAAAATGAATGAATAAATTAACAAATGACCCGTTCTTAGAATGAGGAAATAAAACAAGTTAAATTGTAAAATATGATGAATGAATGGAAAAAATCTTCAGAAATGTGAAAACAAAAGTTTTTTAATCTGTCTTTGTGTGTTAGGTGGTTCCAAACGGGCTCAAACCCCTACACCGGCTCCCAGGACTGGATCTACTCAGGCGGTTACTTCAGCAGGAACTACCAGAATCTGCCGGATATCTACTAAAAACAAAACCCACTAACCTTCATCCTCTGCTTCGTCTTTATCCTGCAGTGATTTACCTGCCAGGATGCAGAGAGAATTCATAAAATTAAAAACTACACCTACCTTTGCTTCCATCTTCATCTCGCTACCTTTAAGATCATCTGAAGAGTTTGAATCCTACTGCTCTAGATTGGAAAGATTGTCATAGACGTACCATCATCACGTGGGTCTTACTTTTGACATCTTGTGTGATATTTGCCTCCTAACAGCCAACAAATGTTCACTCTGCTGGCACTCTACGGAACACAAGAAGAAGATTGAAACTGAGCGATCCCAGCAGCAGAGATGTTCAACAGATTCAGTCTGAATGTTTAGCATCTTTGCAATCAAACTCTTTACTTTGAACTGCCATACCTCTGGGCTGTTGCTTCTGACTCATTGCTGAATAAATGTCAATGAAAACAACTTTTAACTAAAGCATAATGCACCACACCATGGATGGATTTTAATGGGAACACGGTCAACTAGGAAATCAGGGATGTGAATTTTCCTTTGACTGAAGATGGATCTTAAAAAGGCTTTTAAAAAAAAAAACTTAAAAATAAAAACAGAGGTAACATCTTCTTTAGGGAACAAACATCATACATGTCTTCTGTTTAAGGTAGGACAAATCAAAAAATAGTTTTAAAATGTCAGCGATTTTGAAACACTTGAAACACACATTCTCAAATAAATCTAAACGATATACCACAGAGGTTTCTTTAGCAACAGAGGAGAATATAACACATTTAAACATTTACTCAATTATGTCTGTAAAATACATAAAAACTAGAATTTTATTAACATTTTTATTAAAGGATAGTTCTGACCAACACTATGCAGATGGTAAACTTCAGGTGGTTCTGGTTACAAAGTCATCTTAAAGAGTTTTTTTAAAATCATATAGAACTTTATATATTTGGCTTGTTACAAAGCCTCAATAAAAGCTGTTAGCTCCACCACATGCACGTGAGCTTCATTTGTTTTCTTAAATCACAATCCTAACTAAATATTAAAAATGGCCTAACATCTGTTTTAATCGTCTTTTACGTGCAAGGCTAAATTTCCTCTAAATCTGAACTGTTTCCATGGTTTTGTTGACATTTTAAGTAGATCTTCTCAAATTGGAACAAACTGTAGGTTCAGCTGACCAAGATTATTCGTGCAACGCTGTAAGTATGTCATAATCACAGTGTTGGTTTGTTGTAAAAAAGAGGGAAAATACTGTTAAACAAGGGGTCTGATAATTATAACAATATTGTCTTCAGGTAGTTGCAGGGATGAAATGTGCAGTTGGGTGCTCCTCATGGGTGGGAGTGAATCTGACATCAGGACCATTGGCTGGTCTCAGGACTTCACCTGCAGGAACTTAACTAAGAAAATGAAACAGATCCACAACATGATCACACACTAAAAAAGAATGAACATCTGAGATGTAAAATAATTCAAAAAAGCCATGAGGATTGTACTCTCTTTGTCTTGTTCCAGCTTCTGTACAGTATGTCTGTGCCTTTAGGTCAATTATGTCCTCTCTGTGTCAAACGACCTTATTTAAAAAAAAATATGGATCAGCTGAAAAAGAGACTTTTTAATGAATAAACTCAAACAGATTGTTGCTGCTGATATTGGGTGAACTAACTGGATGAACAGGTGGTCTGAATTTAAAGCTCATTTACTGAGTTTTTGCCTCTGCCTTTGAGTTGCACTGAGATCCATATAAAATGAGCCCCAAATAGTTTAACACAATTTTCAATTCAGCTTTATAAATGAAAACCTAAACTCTGATTCCATGTTGATAATTGCAAATAGCCCACAACAAATTTGAACTCCAGCCAATTAATAGTTATGCCCTGATTTATTTTTACTTTTTGTTTTCTATTGTAATATAAGTTTAATTTAGAGCACCAACTGTATGCAGTGTTTGCACATCCATACAAACGACGTGTCTGATCTGCCATGGGACACGTTTTACATTCCCCTCACCATGACAATAACTTTCAAAATTTAAATTTATTTCTAAAGGTTGGCTTTGGTTCTTTAGCATTTGAAAATATTTGAGTAAATTGACGAAAAATTTGGCTCGTCTCAGATCAGTTTTACTTTTCCTTCATGTGTTTTTTCAAACACTTTGTGCCTGAATCTTTTTAATTCACGAGTATTATTTATAAAGTTGGAGGTTTTTGATTTGTGTATTTCTACTTTTTTAGCTAAAATATCTTCGTTTTGCCCCAAATCTGATCATTGGATGATCAGGACTTTCCTTGTGGACCGTTCCAGCTGTTTGATTAAAGCAGATGTTTTCTCTCTCAAGTTTCAAAACACCTTTGGGTGCTCAAATTCACAGGTGAAATCCCAGAACCTGGTAAATCGCATTTTGTTCAGTGACTCAATGTGATGCTTTTTAGGAAACACTACTTAAAGTTGCACCGTTGCTGAATTTCAACACAGATGAAAAGTTCAATAAGTCTAAACTGGAACACCAGAATGTTATTTATGCTGTAAACTGATTTTAGTTTGCAAATGTAACAGTCTCATTAATGAGTGCTTTAATTCAAGCTCTACCAGTCACATTACTAATCTGTTTATAGTACGAAGTTTTATGTTGCTTTGAGAGTCATCTGTTTTGGTTGTTTTTTTTTCTCCATCTGCATTTTCTATACATGTGTTGCACAAAGTTAATCACAAGCAAAATGTAATTTTGTGTAATTGATTTATTTTTATAGTATTTAAACAGTTTTTGGCGGAAACATTGTAACAGATGTTTTATTTTGAGGTGAAGGACTGTAAGGGGTCTTGTCTGTATCGTGGACAGCTCGGTAGGCTAAGAAATGGGGGGGGGGGGATGTCTACTAATAAAATTCTAATTTCATTTGTTTTTTATGTCTCCTCCTGTTATGCAGCTGTGATACATGGGAATATGTGACTGGGATGAAACAAGTAGATTACAGTAATAATGAATAATTTTTGAAGTTAGGACTTTAAAGCAGTGGTTCCCAAACATGGTGGGGTCTAGAAAATATTTTAAGAATTAATTAAATTTAAAAAATGCCTACTAACATTTTTTTTTTTTGCCTTAGTTGTTACAAATGAGTGAGGTTAGCCTACTGACACGTTGTTACTATGCTCGTGTTTATTTGACCTGATACCATTGTTTATTAATGAAAAATATTTGGGGGCACAGGTCTCTGCTGCGGTTCTCTTGTGGGTCAAAAGCTGAAAAGTTTGAGAACCACTGCTCTAGAGCAGAAGTCTGCAATGTTGGGGTCATGGAGGTACTGCAGGTGGGTCGGGAAAGTGGTTGGGCAGACGTTTTTTAATACTTTTCCCCCCAAAACATATGTATTTAAATTACCATGAATCTAACATGTAGCAAATTAATAAATGGAGGCAAATATAAATCATAAATGCACACATTCATTGAGCATTATTACTGTTAGTGTGGTTATTATTGCAATATTTCTACAACACTGGTAACAGTCAACAACTAAAATCAATTGTGTGAACATCTGGACAGAAAAAAATCTATGAGGAGTTTCAGTCAGGGTTTAGAGCTCATAACACAGAAACAGCACTGGTGAAAGTTACTAATTATATTCTCATGGCCTCAGACAGTGGACTTGTGTCCATTCTTGTCCTGTTAGATTTCAGTTGCATTTGATACGATTGATCTTTAGTCACTCTACATGTTTGTTGTAATTATTTATATCGATAACGTGTGGTTTTTTTTTGTAGCTCTTCTAGAGGAAAATGCACCTGGACCAGTCCTTCTGTGTTTGTCTGTGTCTCTTTCCTGTTCCCCTAACCCAACCAGTCGAGACAGACAGCCGCCTGCCTAATCCTGATTCTGCTGGAGGTTTCTTCCTGTTAAAAGGGAGTTTTTCCTCTTCACTGTCGCCAATGTGCTGCTCAGGATGTGAGAATGTGATGAAGTGATTCAACGCAATCTGCTGGCTTCTTTAGATTGATTTTTGTGTACAGTGCCCTGAGACGACTTATGTTGTGATTTGGCGCTATATAAATAAACGGAATTGAACTAATGTCAGTATTATATTTATGTATAATTTTGATAGATAGATAGATAGATAGATAGATAGATAGATAGATAGATAGATAGATAGATAGATAGATAGATAGATAG
>JARVJO010000024.1:19949972-19982749 GCA_031762555.1 Cynodonichthys magdalenae | reverse complement strand
CACATTCATACACTGATGGGACACATCAGAGGCATCAGGGGTGAAGTGTCTTGCCCAAGGACACAACTACTGAGACAACTGGAATCGAACTGGCGACCTTCCGGTTCCAGGACGACTATGACTGATTGTCTGATGTCACAGTAAATCACATGGTCACATGACCAAGGCACAAACTTGATGTATTATATTATCTCTTTGGTTGTGAATGTCAGCTACTACCACACCAAATTTTAGCTCAGTGTTTGTAAACTTCACTGAGTTCCAACCATTTGAGTGTTTTCTAAGGTCAGTTGGCTGTGACGACCATCTTACCTTGAGTTCATTCCAAAAGCTAATCAGTCATTCATCTGTTATTTTCTGAACATGTTCTTGAAATGCATCTAAATGGTTCATGAGATATTTTGCTAACAGTAAGAGTTGAGGGCAAAAGCATTACCATCCACTGTTGCCTATTAGCAGTGGGTGATAATGACTTGCTAACACAACAACATTTTAGTTTTCATCCACACAGAAGCACTAAATGGGTCCACGTCCTGCTGAAGAGGACTGGTGGTGAGCTTGGGACCATTTCTCTTGCACCAGGTCTTCTTACCTCCAGCAGCCCCATTGATGGGGTTTAAATGCTCATTATGAGCTGAGAGCAGGTAGATCTGTCAAGCATGAATAACCCATTTCAATATTTGGAAAATTTATTAAAGCAGGTAGGGTTAGAGTATGCCTCATTAATGACAGACAGCAATTATTTGTTCAAAATCTCCCGTCTCCAGTAGGACTAAACTCCACCTCGGTTTAATTATGTTTGAGCTCTTTCATGCTAATTTCAAGTGTACAGTGGGCTTACTAATGATGTTGTGTGCTTGATTGCTCTATGTCTCCTCTGCCAGTAGGATGTATATAATTTGCTTCTCTCCGTCATTAAGAAAATAATCTTACGTTGATTGCTGAAAGCTAATTACAGTAGCCACTGCTGGAATCCTCTGTGCTGCACAATAAAACAGCTGTGCAGGTACAGCTGAAAAGCTTTTAGTGGAGCTGCTCCCTTTCTTCACATTCCTTATAGAATCCTCATGAATACTGCTGACTTTGTCCTGCAGAAATGACAAATATATTTCATTTACTGCTGCTCAACGCAGCACACTCAATTGACCTTGCATTTTTCTTAGAATCTCTGTGCCTTGGAAGATTAAAAAACAGAACATCAGTATTATTAACAGTTTCTGGCCTCAGCAGACTCTGTAATGAAAGATGACATAATAAAAGCACACTGCAGGTGAAAAATCTTGTTTTCCTTACAGCTGCTGGTTAATAAAAACACACATTATTGGCTCTGAAATAGTAAGTCATGACATTTTCATTCTTTCACAACGTGGCTGTTTATGTGATACAGATCAAGCTGAGAAAATTTGAGAATATGTTAGGTATCTGAACTCTTACGTTGTGGTCATCTAAAAAAGTAAACACAGTTTTTTATTCTGAATATTTTTGGATCATGAGTGCTGAAAACATTGTGGCTGGAGCTCTTAATTTGGGGTAAGAGATGTTTTATGCTTTATAAGGAGATGAGTCAGTGCTACAATGTTATCATGTTCAGTTTCAGACTGCTTTCACAGAATGGAAAAATTAACTTAAAATTAAATTACTTTCTTAGTAAAGCTGTTGAAGTAGTTGTAAATATCTTACCTGCAGGAGACCATGGTCAGGAGTAACTCTTGATTTGTTCTCCAGCTTTCAGTCACTGCCAGAGCTTGGACTGTTACCATGGTGATGACAGCTTCCTGTTCCAGTAGTGTGAGGAGAGGCCGTCTCAAAAGCAGAGGGTGTATAATTAGACCTACAGCGCCATCAAGGGGACTCAGTTCAGCTGCGAGGGGGCCTCACAGCGAGGGTAGTGTGTAGTAAGTAGGGCGAGTGAGTAGCCACTGATTGGGAAAGGCCCCATGTAAAGTCTCCATTTCACTGCATTTTCACTGGCTAATTTTGCTGCAGCCCAGTTGTACTGGTTGTACATTTGAACTGGAACTCCCCCTCCAGTGGGAATTCCCTGTTGGAACGTGGGGGAGTTCAGAATTCAAGATGGCAGCTACCTTCAACAACTCAGAGTAAAACTTTCTTACTTTTACTTTTAATAGTATTTCTGTATTATTTATTTCAGATTTAGTCAGTTGTAAATGTAGTACATTTCAATGTTTATAAAAGGAGGTGTTAAAATGCTGTTTCTATGCATAAAATACCAGGTAGAGCTCAGTTCGCTAACAGTGCAGAGCAATCAGACGAGGAATGTGATGTTTTGTGTCCAGTCAAAGTTAAACACAAAACGTCGAAGGGCCACCATAACGCTCATGCGGCTCTTGGTGAAAATGAGTTTGACACCCCTGATCAAGACTATCTTACCTGTGTTGAGTTCTGTCCACTAAATGTAATCCTTCTTAGCTGTGTTACCTCTAAGAAGCACATTTAGATGTGACATAATGGTTTGATTATTTTCACAGGTTTGACTCAGATATAAATAAATGTAGGTGAAACCAAAAATATTTATAAACATACTGACAAGGCATCTATACGAAAATCCTAAACAGCATCCAAATACAGGAAGCTTGTCATGAATAATTTTAAAACATTAATAACTGACAGGAATACATTCATATGCATATTTTCTGAAGCTAGTTCCATTAACCTATTTCTAATGTGTTAAGTGTCATCACCACAGTTTTACACTCCAACTGGCTAATAAATTGAAATGGATTTATATTTTAAATGCAGGATGAGAATGGATTTTTGCAGGCCGAATCTTGAATGCCAGTGTTTATAAGCGTCTAGCACCCAGTGAATCAGCTGCACGGACTTATCTGCTGTCTCAGTGGTAATCACAGTGTTAGATAAGGCCTGCCAACAGAGGCACATCAGAATTTCAATAAACTATCTGAAATGGGACGGTGGTGGTGGAGGTGGAAGGGGTGGGGTCTCTTATCGCAGAGAGCATGTAGGGAGTCTGTGGAACCGAGGAACATGAGGCCTGAGCACAAAGACAGGCTGAAAATTAACTCAGAAAGAATAAGATTTCGTTCTAATCATATAACACTTCTGTTGCCTCTGGAAACCAGAAACAGAAGTTTGTGAATTTAAGATTAAAATGTTTTGAGACAGTAAATGTGAGACAAATATACACCCTGTACTGTAACTTCAGTATGGTGAGAGTCATTCTTAACACACTCACTAACACATCTCACAATATTGCATGAGACAAAACATTATTTACCAGAACGGCTATAACTGTCATTTCTCCATTAAAAAGATGATTCTCATCCGGAATTACAGGCTTTTATTTTCTCTATACTCACCATGGTGGAAGGTGTGGTTCCTGCCGGACCTGCCTGCCTGGCCTGGCCCATTGGCCCACCAGCTGGTCCCATCTGGCCTTGTTTGGCCTGGCCCGGCCCCATGACTTGTCCTTGGTTGGGCGTCTGCGGCTGAAGGCCAGTGGTTGCTGTGGCACCGAGCTGTCCTGGTCTGGCTGCTGACGTCTGGGCTTGCTGTTGAAGCTGGGTCCTCTGTCCTGCAGTCATGTCTGTCTGAGAACCTGGACCACCTTGTCGCCCTGATCCTGCAGGCCCACCGGCAGAGCCCTGAACTCGACCGGAGCCGCTGCCAGACCTGGAAGAACCTGAATAAAAGAGAAAAGCGTTGATTCTTTTTTCTTTTGTAATAAAATACTTAAGTCCGAGACACCTGCATTTATCAAACTGAAGTTACGCTTTGCTAAACGGTGCAATGCTGTGTTTTAAAGCACCATATAGAAGAAGCAGGAATGAGACAATAATAAGCAGCAAATCTTGTGAACAAAGATGGTATAGGTGATTTTATTAGTACAGCGCTCAGAACACGTCAACAGTCCAGCCTTCAGGGAAAACAATTCTTTTGAAAAGTTACACTGGATATTGTTAATTAAAAACTGTTGATCCCTGAGGGGATTGTTGACAGCAAAAGAGAATCAAAATTAATCTGAACAGCAAAGGCTATTAAATATTAGTGCGTCAGACATGATTTTAAAAGAGGATCTTATCAAAGGATCAGAGCTTATTGTTACTGCAGTAATTTTCCAGGCCTGACAGTGTTTCATATAAAGTTTAGTGTCTGTAGGAGAAAGTTTCTCTTTCACATTAAAATATATGGTTCAAGGTCTTATTTATGAGAAAAATGTATTGTAGCTGGTGTTTTACATTCAGTTCATGAGTATGAAGAGTTTTAATATGGTTTGTTTATATTTGCAGATTATTTTTGGCATGAATTACAACCAAAGGCACACAGTTCTACATTTTCTCTTATAAATCAATGTGGGTTTTGGAAAACAAGTGTGTTTTACTGTCCTCGGGAAAAAAATGTCATTATTGCTCTTGCTACCCTGAAGCTTTCAACCTGGAGGAAAAAATATATATACTGTAATTGCATCTGTTTTGTTCTGAATTCTTAGAAAAAAGACAAAACCCACTCAAAATAAAAGCTTTTGACCTTTTGGATCCCCCATTTCGTTCATTATCTCTCCAAATACGTTTTATCTAATATTTGTTCATCCACTTTGTATTTCTGCATTAGCAATCAAACAAAATGTTACAGTAAATGAAATTATGTGGAACAGTCACTTTGTTTTGATGGATATTTTTAGATGTGGTAATTATTGTGGGTCTGAGCTCATTGTATGTTGAGTGTCTGTTTTTCTGATAGTTTTGCTTCAGAGTATTTTACTGGTAAAACTTGCAGACATTTACTGTGATCTATATGTTCTATGAACTGATGGAATGACAGTATTTATGATTATATATTAACATTAAGTTAAAACAATTATGCATGTTTACGTATTTTAAGCTCATAATCCTTTTTGAAGTGCTTAGAAAAATGCAATATCCTTTAAAACAAATAAACCAATTAGTAAGATAACCACTAGTTTTTATTTCATGCTCTATGAAAACAATAATTGGATGGTAAATTTAACTCAATGTATTATATAGTAAGTGATTATCTTTTATCTTTAGTTGCACAATCATATATGTTAGACATAAAAGTGGGTTGTATTTACCTGGTGGTTGGCCTTGCATTTCTACTGGTCCCTGGGACTTGCTGCGTGAGGACCTGTGTGGGTCTCCCTGCCTGGAAGTTCTTTGGCCATGATGATGTCCAGATGGATCCCTTGAGTAGTCAGAAGAGTGATATCCTCTTGACCTTGACTCACCACGCCTTCCTGTAGATGAAGATCGTCCAGTGGGATCGTGGTGCATAGAAGGATCCTTGGGGTGCCCCTTTGTTGACCTGGAGGACCTCAGATCATCAGTGTGACGCGACGAGGATGAGTGGCGGCCAGAAGTGCCATGGTGCCTGTGGTCACGAGTTGATGAATGTCGCCCTGCGTGGCCATATTCATCCTGGGGCCACAGGTCCTCCTCAGGTGGCTCGTCATAATCATGGTAGGTGTGTTTCACACCATGCCGACTTCTCCCAGATGAGTGGCTGCTGCCATAATGTCGAGAACTCGAGCGTGGTTTCTCAAACCAGTCGGTTTCTTCCTGGCCAAGGTGGTAGGCTTTGGAAACCGAGAGCAGATCACAGTCAATCTCCATGTCGTTTGGAGACAGCGGCATGCAGGCTGAAAGAAGGAAGAGGACAGAAGGAAGACCAACCGCATGCAAAAGAAAATGGAAAGTAGGGAAAGACACAGAAAGAAAGGCAAAAAATAAAAATGTTTTACATCCATGCAGTGTTTACATCACATATTGACTTCAGACAAGATAAACAAGTAAAAACAAAAACTGCAAAACTGTCCGTTTTAGCAGCTGTTTTTTATAAATTTGTATCAACCACATTAAAGAACAATTTTCATGTCAAACCATTTGCAACATTTTTGTGTTTAATAGTTTACAGATTAAACAAAAGCCAAAAAAAGCTGCTGTGAAAACTGTAATAACACAAGGTTGAAGTTAACTTTTAAACAGGTTGTAAAAGATGGTTTTGCAGTTTTGACAAAGATTCATAAATTGAAGACATAAACAAAGCATCACTGCCAAAAACATTAAAAGAGATAGAACCATTATTATCGTGCAAAGACCTCTCGAGCGATCAGTGTGTTGAGAAGACAAGGACGACCACGTCGAAGAACCATGCGTGTACTGAACAAATAGACGGCTGGACGGACAGGCGGAAGGACGAACAGGCAGGCAGACAGACAGACAGCAGTCCACTGATAACAGAGCTCGAAGTGACTCTCAGGAGGAAGAAAACACTGACATGCAACTGCTATCTCTGTCTTTCCTTTGCTTTTCTTTCTGTTTGCTAAGCTTAACTTCTGGGTGGGTGGGGGATGTTCAGATAAACGGTGGGAGCAGTAGTAGGTAGTGAGACAGTGTGGGAATTCAGCTCCCACAATTACCTTCACTGTCTGACACAGCACAATGATAATCATCTATAATGTATGTATCATCCGATTTGTAGACATGTGTCCGAGGAAGGTCCCTTATGTGGTCTTGAACATCTGGCAGTGAGTGACTGGAACCATACTGGCCATAGTAGTAATGGTATCTACTGCTGTGGCTGTCATATGGGTCGGGACCTAAGCTTGAAGATCGTCCAGAACTCATGAACCTTCCCAAGGGGCTCAGTGGGCTCTCCTCCTCAGAGTACTGCCTGGTTGGGATACGGCCTCTGTAGTTAGATCGGTAGGAGCGGTCATCTCTCTCATAGGATCGGCTTCGATATCCATGGTAATCTCTGGATGAGATCTTGTCCATGCCATAACCGGTGGAACGAGAGCGGCCAGTGGAGGTGTAGTAAATCCGATCGTCCTCGTCGACCATCATGCCGTAGTATCGACTACCATGAGTGGTGCCACCGCCGGTCTCATAAGCAGTCCTCTTAAAGCCATAATCCTCGATCAGCTGGCGCCCTCGAACGTGGGAGGCGGGGTAAGCTTCGCCTGTTGCTGAGGTATAGGAGGCTAGATCTAGCTCCACATCTCGAGCCTCCTCAATTGGAGAAAACTTTGAGATTTTCTGCTCCATGCTCCCCAGTTTCCTGTGCTTGCTGCGCTTGGATGACATGACAGCAGGAGCCAGAAGACTTCTGGAGGATGACAGAGATTTCTGAACCCCAGAGCGGATGCTGCCATGTTTGAAGTCAAAGTCATAGTAATAGGGGGATCCCCCACCCATGCTAGCGCTCACGCTGCTGCTGCTGCCCCCTAGAGGTCCGTGCCTGTAGCTGCTCTTACCCCTGCCGTGGTGGTCGTACAGCTCTTCTTGCATCGCTGCTTCCTCCTCAGGTGCCCTGCCATAAGGGGAGCCGCCAGTTCCCCCACGTGCTGTGCTGCCAGGTGTGCTGCCATGGCCATGGATATCGCCTGGGTAACGCCCACTGCTGCCATGATGCATCATGTCTCCTGTTGTCGTGCCCAGCCCATCTTTTGCCGTCAGCTCGCTGACATCATCAATCATCATGTAGTTCCTTGGAATGTTTTGCTCTAAGCCAGGGGCCCCATACATTCCATCTGCTGTGCTATAGGTTGAAGGACTGTCTACAGAAAGTCCATAAGCATTGGAAACTGTGGAGGTGTATTGTCCATAAGAGCTGGCTGTGGTGGTGGTGTAGCCATAAGTATTAGCAGTGGTTGTGGTGTACAGACCATACGAACTAGCTGTGGTTGAAGTGTATGGACCATAAGTGCTTGGTGGTAGTGTAGAGTAACCACCATAACTGCTAGACACAGGTGCAGACCCATAAGGCCCATAGGTGCTTGCCATGGTTGTTGTTCCGGTGTACTGACCATAGGATGGGGCTCCACTGGAAAAGGTAACATCTTGGGCCGTGGTGGTGACCACAACTGTCGGGTTGCTGATCGTCTCATAGTTAGTTGGCATCTTGTGCTCAAGTTCAGCTAGTGAAGTCTGTCTTGGTCTTCCTGGATGAACTGTGAGGATGTCCGCTTGAGGCTGCCCAGTGTATGGGGTTGTTTGGCTGGGGTAGGGGGACACAGCGCTGGGATAAGGTGAGCCGTGGGTGGGGTATGGGGGCTGACCAGGTGGTGCAGGCCCAAAACCTGTGGGCCCTGGTGGAGGCTGAGGCTGAGGTGCAGCTGGTAACCCAGTATCTGTCTGGGGGTACGGGGGCTGAGTTTGGGGGTAGGTGTGGGAAGGATAGGATGTTTGAGGCTGGTAGGAAGGTCCAGGAGGAGGGGCATGGGTCTGAAGGGGTACTGGTTGTGGCAGTGCCTGTGACTGGGACACTGTTGGGTAAGGAGGCTGGTTGAATGTGGATGACTGGTATGGGACACTTGACTGCTGAGATAGTGCGGTAAGTTGACTCTGGGGGTACTGACAGGAGAGGAAGGATGAGGTTGGTGGGTACTGGGCAGCTGTGTTGAGGTCACTGGTAAACTGGCTAAGTGGAGCAGTGCTTGGTCTAGTTGTTAGAAGTCCATTAGTTTCATGTGATGCAGCTGCAGCTGCTAAGCGCAAGTTATTCAATTCACTGTCAGACATATAGTCCCTGGTGTCACCCATACATCTCAGGTAGGCAATGTCCCTTCTTTCCCTCTCTTTTACCAAAGTCTCTTTCCTCTGGTGGATTCCCAGTTCCAAGTATCTCAGCTTAGCATCAATCTCTTTTTCTTCCTCCTCCAGTTCAGCTTGCTGCTTTCGAAGTTTGGTTGACTCTTGTTCCACAGCCTTCAGCTCGTGGGTGAGATCTTTCAGTAGGCTGGCTTTTGCAGCCAGACCAGACCTTGAACTGGGCTTGAGGCTGGGCACGGAGGACAGGTAGAGATGTTGTTGGGCAGGCGTCATCATGGAGAGGTGAGCTGATGTTGCAGTTTCATCTGGAGGAGGGCTGGGCAGGGTTCGCTTGACCTTGCGAAGCAAAGAGCTTTGCTGTAAGGCAGCCAGCTAGAGAAAGAGAAAGACAGGGAAAGGATACGAGAGTGGGAAAATATAGGGAGGGCAAAAGAACAAGGAGAGCATTTGGAGAGAAAAAAATAAAACACAAGAAAAGGAGCAAGAAGGGGTTGAAGAGTAGTCAATGGGATATAACAGTGACAAAGTAAAGAAACCAGGTGAGAGATGGAAAATGTTAAAGGACAGGAAATGTTAGTTAATAGATTCACCAAATCAAAGTTAGGTCATTACATGGCCAGGGACCATGTAAATGCAAGAAACGATTACCACAGGTGGACAAAGAAGAAAACAAGACAACACGGTGAACAATAAACAAAGCATGTGGAAGACAGAATGTGGAGATTGAGGTAATAGTTAAATTAGGATGGATGCAGGGAAGAAAAATAAAGAAAAAACAAAAAGTGATGTGAGGAGATTTTTAGAGGTTTGATTGTGGAGGATTGAAGTTTAAGAAGTTTGGCATGAGTGAAAATTTGAAGAAAGCAGGAAGAAGAGAAACAAAAACTCAAAAAGAAAAAAAGGTCAAGAAATTGAGAAAATGAAAAAAGGACAAAAGGGGACATACAAGAAGACAAAAGAGACACGTAGACAGACAAGGACAACAGGAAGCAAAAGTGAAGTTTGTGTTAGAAGACATACAGAAGTATAAGAATTAGTAAATGTGACTGCAAACAAATAATCTAGTACAATAACTCTCTTATTTGTTAGTTGGTTTGAGTGGATAAGGTTTAAAAATGTATATTTAAATTTTGTTCTATCTATTTATTGTTAAAATTTGTAGATGGAGGGATATGGAACCAGATAGCTGACTAAGTTAAATTTTAGTTGTCTGACAAAACTTTAAAGACTGTTCCACCTTATTTATGATTTTGGTAAAGTTACCATGCACTGTATGATGTCATAAACTATATAACAATGAGCAAGAAGCAAAAAATTTACATAAAACCAGTTTTAATGCACAGATCTATGAATGTTTTTTTCCTCTCTTCTTCTATCAAATGTCTTTTTTAAACTGCAGCTACTTATTTCCCCATAATTTACATAATCTACGTAAAAACTGTCATTTATTAAGTAATACTGAGATTTATTGTCTTGAATTTTTGCTATATATGCATGGTGTCAAAGATACAAACTGCAGATTAGATAAACTTGATAAACATTCATGAGATGTGGAAAGATACAAGAAAAATTATTTTAGCTCAAGTACCCCACTCTGTTTTAGTTTGTATTCTGATGCCAAATGTATAATTTGTTCATGTCGCAATGGTTTTAGTAGCTTTACCTGGCTCTGTAGTGCTTGTTGTTGATACAGGGATAGCCTGGCCTTGGTGTGCTCGTCTGCGGTGGGGCTGAGGGACTTGGGGTCTGACATGGACCTTTGAGTGCTCTTGATGGGTCGGGGCACAGAGGGGTGTCGCTGCGGGGATTCAGCGGTGTAGGACTTCTGCTGAGGTGTGACGTGGGCCTTGTTCAGTCTCTCGCTTGACAGGGAGGTCTCTAGTAGGCGATGAGGGGACACTGGGGAGACAGGAGAATAGAGGACCTGTGGAGATTTCGGGGTTGTTTGCTGCTGGCGGATGATGCTGGAGATCGACTCGTTGTGAAGGTGGTTATGAGGCTGATAGTTGATGTCGAGTGGGTCTGGGCGGCGACGCTCAAATTTGGCTGCATTAGCTGTGACGTGCTGCTGCTGGCGCTGGTGGGTCAGAAGGTCAGCTGAACTGGACTGCTGTGTTCCCGTACTGACAGAGGAAGAATAAGGACTGACTGTAGTTGGGACGCTGAGCTGGGGAGCTACAACACCCTGTGACTGTGCTTCTGGGTCAGTTTGGCATGCAAGAGATTGTCCTTTTTGTGTTCGTTCAGGTCCAGAGATGTAGTGGATAATCTCTACTTTGTTAGGATCCGGCATTGTCACATGGATTGCTGGAGAGACCCTTCCTAGGTGCTCCACTTCTGTCTGGCAGGACACTTCCCTGATGGTCTGAATGGCGATGCTGGAGGAAACTATCTTAGACGTGTCAGGTTTAGTGTCTGAGGCTGAGGTTGTTGTCGCAGCGGTGCTGCTGCCGGCACTGGACTCAGAATGACGGGAGAAACGGGAACGTCTTCGGCGGACTGGATGTTCAGTCTTGTCCTCGTCATCATCAGTCTGGACAGAACAGTCAACGCTGCGACCACGTCTCCTGGTGCGATGACGCATCATGTACCTGTTGACAGCAAGAGGAAACAAAACAGTTTGTGTTTCTTCATTGTCAACAATGTTTTACAGTAACACATAATTACATTACACCATGTTTTCAAATTTCCTGTCAACTTTTAATATTTTTTTTAACAAAAACACAGTGGATCACCAGTGGGCTGCCCAAGTGGCCCTAACACTGGGCTTAGCCAGTTTTCTTGGGGAAACTGTGAATGCACCAATCATTTCCTTATAAATCAGCAATTTTAACTCAGTAAATTTAATTTGCACTTAGTCTGAGATTGTATTTGTTTGCATTTTCAAAATGAAAACAAAATCTAGTTTTTAGTCTCGAAGTGCCCTGTGATGGACTTGCGATCTGTTCAGGGTGTACCCCACCTCAATGACTGCTGGAGATAAGCAACAGCTTCCCCATAACCTGGAAGGGAAAAGCCAGTAAGGAAGATGAATGAATGGATGGATGAAAGTCAAAAGTTAACACTTTTTTAAAAGTGGTAAAAATAGTAAGATAACCTAAGTAACACTTTCATAATAAATATGCAGACCAAAAGACAGACCAAGTCAGCTACTCCACCTCCACCTACATTTTACTGTGGTGTACATCCCCTTTTTCATTCCACAAACAAGCAAACAAACAAACAAACAAACAAACAAACAAACAAACAAACAAACACTAATATTGTTACCTCTCCTCTCCATCCTCATCATCAGTCTGGACACAGCTATCAACATTCTTGCGGGAGGAACCATAGAACACCACACCGTCGCCATCCGCAGTGTCCCTGCTCAGTCTGCTCAGGGAGCTGTGTTTCCTCATGCCAGCCCTGGTCTCCATTTGCTCTTCTTGGGTCCTTAAACACATTTCGGAGGAAGAGTTGGGGAGGGACCGAGAGCTTGTCTGAGAGTCCATGTAAGGGTGCAATGGCTGTCCGGTCATGTCCAGCTGGAAAAAAAAGAGGGGGATAGAATATTAGGTTATTACACACATTTTAACTGATCAAAAAGTAAGAGCACCTCCTTCCAGAAAATGTTTTTATTGTTAAGTAATAGAAAAATTATGGCATGACTTGGCGAGAGATTGAATTATACATTTTAAAACAAACCTTAGATTAAATTAAGTCACCTGTGGGCCACATCTGGTCACCAGTTGAATAGCACTAATGTATGCATTAAAAAAGTGTTAGAATTTAAAACAATCTTTCCTTCCCTTACTCTTTAGGTCATTATGAATGGTCTTAAACTCTCAGTCACTCTTGTTCTAAAGTTAAAGCAGTTTACACGGTTGCCTGTTAATGTCAATGAAGTTGTAATAAATCCAGACCAGAGTTGAGCTACAACTCCTACCTGCATGCCCTGAGCCACAGCAGCTGTTTTCTGCCTCTTCTGCTCCTCCAGCTGCTGCTGGAGCTGTTTCTGTAAAGACTGTATCTGATCTAACTGAGATTTCTGCTGGGACAGCTGCTCCCGCTGAAGAACAAGTTGTTTCTCACGTTCTTGCTGCTGCTGATGTAGCACCTAAGACCAAAAAAGAAAAAAAAACACAGAAAAAGAGATAATACAACAGAGATGTTTGAGGAAGGTCAGCAAAGATATGACAAGAGCAATGGGAAAATGAAAATATAGAATGGACAAAAACATGAAAGAGGAAAACAGAACAGAAAAAAGGCAGGGATTGGGTGTATTCACAACTAGCTTTTATAGATGCAAATCAAATTTAAAAATTTTTTAAATTAAATGGGACAATATATATAATTTGTTTTCTTGTGCTGATGAATTAGTTTCAGGAATGATTTTAAGTTAGTCAAACTTGTATATTTGGTAAAGATCAACAACTGAAGCGCAACTGAAATAGAATGCAGCATGTACTGGTAATTGCTGTTACAGTCATATAATGCTCAAACATTCAATGCATTTTCTTTGCAGCAGAAATGACAGGTTGGTGCAAGGAAAGGGTTAGAGGTTTTGCCTTTTCTGTATGTTATGAGATGCATAATAAACATTCAATATCTTGTTCATTCTCATTAAAGAAGGCATCCAAACCTGTTTAACAGAGTTAACTTGAAATACCTTCAACTGCTTGTTCTATTAAAAAAGAAGAAATAGTTATATTAGCTAACATTTTCAAAGGTTTGTTAAGGGCTGAAAGGAGCAATAAATTAAAATGATTGATTACTAAATGTTTACATTTTGTTTAAATCAAAATTTGTGCAACATAAACCAGCTTCCCATGTTTTTCTTATGAATCAGACGAACAAATTAAACATGACAACAGTTAAAAAAAACATCTGTTCCATTCACACACAAATTATTGTTCATGCAAACACACTGTACAGAAAACCTAAAGTAAACAAAGGCATGCAAATGTTATACCATACTTTTTGTAATTCAGGCTGGACTCAAAAATGTTATTGGGACCATTTAGGTCATGAGTCATTAGGTTAGAGAGATCAATTTGTCTCGTCAGACTGTAAAAATCTATTTTAAAGAGTATTAAAGGTTCTTAATGGGAAAAATATTATAATGACTATAAACCAGTTAGCATGCATTTGCTCTATAAAAAATGTTAAATGTTATATTTCTAGGGAAAAGTACAAAAATGTCTGAAAACAGGAACAATGACAAAAAAAACTGAAAATTCTTTATAGCTTCTACACAACAAAACAACTGTTCAAAACGCACAAACACCAGACACTGACACACCAACTGCATTCTCCAATCCATGTCCTTTTCCTTCCTCTACCTGTTCCTTGATATTCTGCAGCTCCTGTAACTCTCTCTGCACCAGTATCTGCTCTTTTTTTCTGTGCATCTTCAGCTCGATCCTTTCACGTTCTAACTCCTCTTGCAGACGCAGTTGCCGGAGTTTCTCTAACTCCACACGCTCCCTCTCCATCTGCAGGAGCTGTTCCTGTTGTCGATGCAGCCTCTCTGCCTCAGTTTCACCCTCCTTGTGAATAGCACCTGGTGGGGGAAATGGGGGAAGACCACTTGCAATCGGCAAGCTACTTGTGGGGACTGATGAGACTGGCACAGGTTGGGTGTAGCCATGACATACTGCAGGGCCTTGGGGTGGATAGGCGTAGGCTGGCAGGGGAGCTTGCTGAGCAGTTGTCACTTGTTTCTGTTGCTGTTGCTGACTGTTCAGGTGTGCCTGAGACAGGTTTATTGGCTGCTCTTGTGGTTCAGATGGTATGACAACTGCTCCTTGTACTGAAGTGACCTCTGCTGATGTCACTGTAGCACCTTTGCCAAGATAAACTGGTTCTGCCTGAACTGCTGAGCTCGCAGTTGATGAAGAAGCAGATGCAAGGGTCATTACTGAAGTCGATGCATCCGCAGTGGTAGAAGAAGTGGCTGAAGTTGTTTGAAGAAGGCCTGGTGCTGGTAAACGAACTGGAGCTTGTCCAATCAAGGGCATTCGGGGGCTTATTGGTAATCTGGTAAGACTGGAAAGGGGCACTGGTGTCATGCTGGGGGAGGCATACGGCCTGTAGACTCCTCTCAGCAGCGGTCGAAGAACAGAGGCAGGCTGGGTTGTAATGGGAAGAGTTGAAGCTATGGGGGTCTGAATGGTGGAGTAAATCATTCCATCTGAAGACCTAATAGCAGCAGGATACATGGCTCTCAGACTCGCCTGCCGGGCATTGATGAGGTTAGTTAATGCCTGATTTTGAGTGAGTGGTTTTCCATCTAATCCAAACATAAGGTTTTGCCTTAATCCAAGGCCTGCTGCTAGTCTGGAGGCACCTGGACCAGTACCTCTACCCAGGCTGCCAAACTGCATCAAGTCAGGGTTGCTTCCATATCGATCCATGGAGTTGAGTGCTGCACACATTCGGCTGATCTCTCTTGCAGTTGTAGCACTATACTGAGCCAAGTTAGCTTCTTGGAAGTTAGCAATGTCACGTGCAGAATAGCCATAATCTGAGCTGATGTTAGACAAGGAATTATACCTCCTTATAGGCAGTGTTTGAGCTGACATGTCTCCTCCATGCCGCAAGTCTGTATAGGAACCATACTGCATTCCCATGTATCCTCCATAGCCTTGCTTCATTGCTGTTAAATCCATCACGAGTTCACCTGAAGGTTGGAGGTGCGGTTCCACTTTAGAATAGTAGGACTGTAGTCCAGCATCAGCAAGGTTTGTATCAGACATTGATGGCTGGAGTCTACCAGGAAAAGGCAATGTGTAGGCCTTACGTGTTTCCATTGGATATTCATGGTACCTTCCATGTTGTCTTTCTTGATCAAGCTCATAGGTAATAGGAGGGGCAGATGGTGGTCTTATTCCCTCTTTCTCAGGGCCGCCAACACAACTTCCACCAAAAGGAAGTCTGTAAACAACATCACAGCAAGCTGGCTGGCTGTCAGGCTTAATTTGGCCTCCTGTCAAATCCACTGCATCTTGACCTTCTTCTACCTTCACTAGTTGAGTTACTGCCCTGATTGGTTCTGGTCCTTCATCCATCTGTACTACCATACTATGTGGTGATTTCCCTCCTGGCATTAAACCAGGAGGACTGGGTTTCCCTCTTAGTTCAATGGGGATAGCTCCATACACTTCAGGGTTAATGACTGGTGAAACAGCACTGACCACAACTGAGGCAGCACTAGTCTGGCTGACTATCAAGTTTTTTTTCAGTAAAGGTGATGCTTGGCCTGTAAGGTTGTACTTGGTCAAAACAACTGCCTGCTGCTGTTGGTGCTGCTGCATCTGATGGTGCTGCTGTAACTGTTGTTCAAGGATCTCTTGTTGTTTCTGCAGCTTCTCTTGTTGTTTTTGTAGTTCTCGCTGTTGGATACTAAGATCTTCCAGTTTAGCATCAATTTTTGGAATTGATGGGTCAGTTGGAGGAGAAATGGACACTTTGTTAGGAGAAAGACACACAGCAGAGCCCATGCCCTGACCCAGATCCATTCGGTTTTGATAAGGGTCACCATAAACTGTAGGCTGCTTAGGCTGCATCATAAACATAGAAGCTGCTACAGTGACACTCACTGTAGTTGGTGTTGTGGTTTCCTGGGTGTTTAAGTTCATAATCAGTGGCTGTATAATTGTTGAATGTCTACTACCCTCTGGTCCACCATGGTATTTTCTGCTTTCTGTTGCTAAAGAGGTAAGATCCATTCCCTGATCAGTCATGATAATAGGAGCTGGTTTGGTGGCTGTCCTGAGATCCACAACACTACCACCCTGGATCATACGACCCTGTTCTACCCTTGAGGTGCCTGGGACAGTGGATATTCTACAGAGGGAGATATTGTCCATTGACATAGACCCTCTGCTGTATAAGCTGGCTGTGGTGACCATACTCGTCCCTACACTAACCTTCTCTACTCTTTGTGTTTGATAGAAGCTGCGTGTTGGAGACTGTTGGTAAGGTGGTGTATCTGGGGGGCTGCCAGAAGGGGAGTAATTGTCAAATGTTGACTGGCGACTAAATCGAGTAGGTGAGGACAAGGGGGAAGTAGCAGTGTTCACAGTCATTGGCCTAGCTGACCCTGGAGGAGGGGAGTACGGGGCATCCTGGGAAGACTGCTGTCGATGCAACCGTGGAGAAACGGATCTATGTGATGTCTGGGTTGCCTGAGCCATCACAGGGGATGAAGGCCCAGAACCAGCAGGTTCCATTCGCAGCGCTGAGCTGAACGTTTGTGTAGAGAACTCCGCAGTAGCCCTTCTAGGAGAGTGAGTGGGACTCTGGGGTGGTGGTGGTGATGGAGACAAAGGAGGACTGGTGCTTCTGTAATAAGTGGTATATTTAGGAGAACGTGGCTCAATAATCCTCTCAGATGAGGATGTTGAGCTGTCTCTCACTTGGGCACCCCTGGTCTCCCCAACCCTTCTGGTGATCACTTCTCTTTGACTGTAAGCTTGTGTAATCTCAGCAATTTTGCTACATACGCTTGACACAGTTGCCGAGGATGTAGCAAAACTTCCCGTGTGTCTGCGAGATGTGTCAGATTGAGTAGTTGTCATGGTGTGGCTTGAACCAAGTTGAGAGAGAGTTACTGCATCTCTGGCATAAACACCATAAGCTGCAATGGTGGTAGCAGCCACAGTTGGAGTTATTCCATTCTTTCCTGCTTGGCTTTTGATCCTGTCTTTGTGTCCATCTTTTGCAGTGAAATGCTGGCTCACTCTCACATCTGGTATTCTACTTCCAGTTTCAGCAAAAGAAACAGGAGCTGAGATCTGCGTAGGGCTGGTTCCTGGAGTTAGGAGAGCATTGCTTTGCTCTAGTAGCTTAGCAAAAGCCGAGCCTGTGTCTAAGAGCTGCTTGTCTGGATAAGAGCTTTCAATTTCATTTTCTACTTGCTCATCTGTAGCCTGCTGCATCTTGGTGATGTTTTGAGATGTTTGTCGAATTTCCTCATAGATGTCAGTTTCTGTCTCTGCTGCTTCATTGTCATATCCAGCCTGATCTTGCTCATAGTCATAGTCATCATCGTAATTCTGTCCATTAATATCCTCCTCGTAGTACTGCCCATGTCGTAAATGTTGTTGCTGCTGTTGTAATTTCTCTCGTTTTTGAAGCATCTCTGCCTTTTTCATCATCTCCTCATAAACCTCCTCAGCACTCTTCAGAGGTTTGGACGTGGATGAAGGTGCCGTGGTTGTTGTGGTCGTAGAGGATTTCTCCATTGGTGAGTATAGAGACATAAAAGTGGGCAGGTTGTACTCGCTGCCAGACTTATAGATTTTGGATTCATATCCCTCAGCCTCAGAGTCGAGACTTTGAGGCGAATATTCAGAAGCAGAAGAACGATGAAGTTCTTCCATTTCTGCTGCTTGTCTTAACTCTTCTGTAGGGGAAGCATCTTCAATTGGGGAAAGGTTGCTAGGTGGTGTCTTTGACCTTTCTCTGCGCCTCTGTGCCCTCAGCTCCTCCTTATCCCTTTTGGTCTTTCGTGCTGTGCTTCTTATTCTCTGCTGTTCTACCTCTCTCATCTTCTCCTGCTCTCTTAAAAGCTCCTCCTCCTCTCTTAGCTCATCCTCTTCTGAAGAATCTTCAATGGTGGGCAGCAGAGGTCCATGAGAGCGATGGCGCGCTTTTCTCTGCTGCTTGGCTTCCTCTAGTCTTTGCCTCCTGCTAGGGCTGCTGTCACTGTCCTCCTCCATTGATGAGATGGACGTGGGAGACTGCCCTGAGCCGTATGAGGATGAAGTGGGGGGCAGAGTTGAAGAATAGTCATGACCTGAACGCTCCTCAGGAGATCCTGTTAGGCTCTCCATTTCCAGCTCTGGTTCCCGATCGAGGCTTAAATCATTTTCATGGCTCAGCTCTATATCTCTGCTGTAGCTGTTAGTATTGTTGAGTTCAATAGTTTTGAAGCGCCTCAGGCCACCTTGTGATGCCATCACGTCTTCCTCACCCTCTTCCAACGAGCTCTTGTACACATCAGTCGAGCTCTTGGTTTCCTCTTCAAAACTGCTAGAATGGTGCTGAAGGCGTCTCTTTTCTTTCCCTGAGTCAGACATGACGTGCTTGTGGTGAATTTTTTTGGGTTTCTGGTAGCCGTAACCCTCATCTTCCTCATCTTCATCCTCCTCCATTTCGTCCTCCTCCTCATTGTCTTCATCTGCACTCATCTCCATTATTTGTCTTCTCATGAACTCCTCATCCGTCATCTCCGTGGGGTCAGCCTCCTTTTCCTTTTTTTTCTTCTCTTTCTTCTCATCTTTCCCTTCTTTCCTTTTCCCTTCCCAGTCTCCACCATCTTCTTCTTCCTCCAGTATATCTCCTAATTCCTCATCAGAGTCGTATGCATCTGGTGGGATTGAAAGCGAACGTGGACGCTGTTTTCCTCTGTCATCCAAGTCTCTGTCCCTGTGCTTCCTTCCTCTTCTGTCTGGTTTCTCCTCAGAGAAGCTTTTTTCTAACAGTGGCCTCATGGAGCTCTCTAGTTTGGTGATTTCAGAGGGGCTTGGCGGGGAGCCCCGCCCAATGATGCCCCTCTCACTCAGCTTCATCTCCTCCTCCTGGATTAGGCCTGTAATTTCACTGTGTGAGCTTGAGATCCCATCAGAGGAGTAGCCGGTGTCACTGAGGCTCTGAGGGCTGCGTGACAAGTCGTGGGTGCTGTTGTTTTTTGTATCCTAAAGAGAAAAGGAGAATAGAAAAAGGTTTCAGATTTGGTTATTTTATTTAAGTTACAATTTATTAAAAGTATAAAATTGAGCTGTTTATGGACACTAATATGTAACAAAGGAGCAAAACACCATATAAAAACACTTGTCTTGATTTATGTCAGTTCTAAAACACTATTAGAGAAATTACTCATCAACGATTTATGGAAAATGTTGAATTGATTACTAATAATCAACATTTTAAAGAATAACAATTTAGAAAAAAATAGGATAACAATGACAATACTTGGTGTTCTTCTAATAAAAAGTGTAGCATTTCTTGAAGGAATGCCATTTTTCTTACCCAACTGTTGGACTAATATATTCTTATGTAAAGAAATAATATGTTGTAGATTTCAAGCTCACACAGTGAAGTATGGCAACAATCAGGAAATTAAAGTTTATTAGTCAGGAAGTTATACCACTTAAGCTGAATATCAACTTATAATACCCACCATTTTTGTTAAATGTAAAGACATTTAAACTGATAATTGCTGATTACAAATTATACTTGTAGTACAAATCTTTTAAATTACCCAACAATGGTCAGTTTTATTCATCTCCTAACAAGAAACTGGTGAACGTGACATAATGTCTGACTCAATCCTGGCAGAAAATGGTTTATCATGAAGTTAACCATCAGCTCAGACACATTGCAGATGTTTAGCAGTTGAACACTGGTTTCTGTTAAAATCAGCGTATTAGTCTTAAAAGAAATCTGTCTAAATGTGAAGCAACCCCACTCTCACCTGTTTTAACCTGCCTTAAAAAGAGGCCAAAATCAGCTGATTAAAATTGCTTGACTAGTTAACCTCTCTGTCTCTGCTTCAATTCTTTCAGGACATTATGTTTGAGCCACTTCAGCATTCATGATATATTTTTATCTTTTCTGCTCTGTTTAGCTACCATTGTACTTTGTTGTTTTTTATTTAGCACATGTTTTGTTCATTTTAAATTGACCACTTGTGTTGCTTGTTTAAACTTGTACTTGGTTTATTTTAGCTTCTGTTCTGCTTGGTTTATCCTTTATATAACAACTCAATGTTTGCTTTTTCAGCAGATTTCTGCATTTTCTAAGTTAGTCATCACTTTATGCTTTCTATGCACCCCCCCCCCCCCCCCACACACACACACACACACACACACACATCAGACTTACATCATAGTGTCTGGACTTTTTGATTTCTTTGACAGATGTGATCTGTTCTCCTTTAATCTGCATGGGTTTGGTTTCTTTGGCAGTTTGGGTCTCAGGCTCAGTCTTGGACTTCTCCTCTGTTGGTTTTGTTTGTTTCTGGGTCTCGGTGGTTGGCACTGGTGTTACAGCTGGTGCTGTAGTCTTGGTGTCAGTCGACTGTTTGGCAGACATGGGCGCAAATGGTCCACTAACACCAGTTCCCACCTGTGGTTTTTGTGTCTGAGGCTGGGCTGGTTTAGTGCCCTGCTGAGTGGCGGTGGGCTTGTGAAGAGGACTTTGCTGGCTGGTTGGTGCCTGGTGACGAGGCGAGCCCATTGGTTGGTGTTTAGGAGACGGATGAGGAACAGGAAGAGGAGGCTCATCGAGACCGCCTCCAGACATCAGCCGCTGTGTCTGGCAGTTGAGACATAACCACTCTTTTTTCTGAAACAAAAAGAGGACAAAGGACAGAACAATAAATGATTAACAGCTTGTTTTTTCACAAAAATATGTTTCGTTTTCAAATACAGCATAGATCAGGAATGGACAACTGGTGGGTGAATGTTTTCCAGCATAATATTAAAAGAAATAAAATCACTCAAAGCAGCTTTTATAATCTAAGAACTGTTTTTATATATTTTGTTTTCCAAGAGCTGAAAAAAATCTAAGAGGGTTTAATATAAGTTGCTGCTACAACACGTTGCACAAAGCTAAATATGAGAAGTTTACTAAAGTCGCAAGTACATAAACAACAGCAACTTTTAATCAGAACCACACAGGAATAGGTATTTTCACAAACATTTGTAAAATGGCAATTTTATTACATTTGGGTGAGTGTGCAGCACTATATGGGCCTCTGGTAGTGTCAACAAATAATGTGGCCCCTTCCATTATTTAAGTGTGATCTGTTGCCATCCCTGGCATAAATGGACTGATGACCTGTGCAGAATGTTCCCTGCCTTGTGCCTGTTGACTGCTGGAGAGAGGCACCAACTCCTCCACTACCCTGAAATGTTGAGCAAGTATAGGCAAATTAATAAATTAATGAATGGCAGGATTTGGATTAAAGTGAATTGGATAAAACCGGACTTCTTTTTGTAAAGTGCACCAAAAACACTTTTGTTATGGTGTTTTTCAAATAATCTTTATTAAATGAAAATGCATTGAAATAAAGAGTGAATGACAACTCAACACCATGATTAACATCCTTAACAAGAAATGTGTCATTTGCGCTTACATAGTGGACTGCAGTGACAAGTGATTGCGCACACACGGACACACACACAGAGCACTCGTGGAAATCTTATTTCAAAGCAGAGCTGTCAGATATGTAGCAGGCTGAACTGAACTGACATAAGTTTCTGAAAGGCCAAGTCTGTCTGACAGCTAAACCCCATTTTTATCACATCAACTTCATTCAGATGACTTCACACTGGAAGACTGACTGTGATGCTCACAAAGGATTGTAGCCACATAATGTGTGTTTCAATTAGCTCCTGATGGTTCAAACTGTGATGAGCAAATGGCCCAAATAATTAGGTGTTTAGAAACAACATAAAGCTGACATTTAGAGTTTCTGTGACCTCTCAAAATAACATTAAGCGTTTTATCTCTCTGCAAATGAAATTCCTAGAATGTTCTTGAAAAACAAAAATACACAGAAGAGCGCACTAAGTATGAGGATTGATTGTCGTGTTAGATAAGCAGAAACTTCATCAATCAAACAGGGCTGAGCAGGTTGAAAACATGTTTCTGAAGCTTTTATGCACAAGCAGAAAATCTGTTGTAACGAGGATTAGTGAAGGACACAATTACACACTAATGTTCACATTCACACAGTAAGTTGTGGAAGGTAGAGAAAGCAGCTGCCAAAACAGAGTCAGCAGGCAAGAAAAAGGTCAAATGACAGCAATTAACCAAACAGGTGGAAATAAAAGAGCAGTAACAGGTGAGCTTTGTATAACAGATAATTTGGTAAAAAAAAAAGAAAGGGCAGCAAAATAAAAAAGCAAACTGAAAAGCTGACAGAGAATTTTTCTTCTTTAACTTTTTAACTTTGACTTTAAAGAATCATCATTGACTGAATAGGGGCTCTTCGGGGGGCCAATCAGATTTCAGCAAGGGTGCTAGCAGGGATGCTAACACTGAATTGGCTCCTACATAAAATCAAAGCAACTGTGCCTTTGACACTTTGAAAGTGACTCAAATCAACAGATTTCCAAACAGACACACACAAAATATAAAAAATATAAAAAGAGAGCAAATTTGATAAAAAAAAACAACAGTTTGGTGATCCTAGAAAAGGGAAAGTTTATTATTAACATTATTTCTGTGTTTATTATTAACATTATTTCTGTAGAGTTAAACTATCTTTTCTCACTCTCCTCTCCAGTCATCACCATCATGTGTGTATTTTCTGTCTTTGTGTCGGCCTCTATCCAGGACAGCTAATGTTTTTTGGGGCAGAAGAGAGGCTGAATTACTGATGTAATGAATAATTGATAAATGCAGCACTCTCTGTTCGACAATTATCTACCATCTCTACAATTTTCCACCTGCTCTTTCTGTACCCCCCCCCCCCCCCACCACCACCACCCCCGCCCCCCCATTCTGTTCTTCCTCTTGTTACTCCTTTATTTTGCTGCTTCTCTGAATCCTCTTTGAGTCTTCATCTCTGATTAGATGTTATTCCAAAAGCCAAACTCGAAAAAATTATATAGATTTGGGGCTTAATCTTACAGTGCGGAGAGAATAAATAAAATAATTTAGAACTTTTTAATGATGCATAAAATGAATGCCAAAAATAAATCTGAACATGAAAGACATGCTTTTCTTGTACTTAAAGCTCTGTAATGGACACAACAAACTGATAAATGACAAAATCCTATAACTTATGTAACTTAAAGTTAAAAATTAAAGCTATGATTTAGATTTGAAAGAATCAAAAATGTAAACAATGGTATTAAAATAAAATATTTCTGATTTACTAGCTCAATATAGAAAAAGTTTATTGTTGGCTCAGGTTTCAAAGTTTAAAAGAAGCAGTATGTACAGAGTCAAATATCATAACTGGTAACATTTTTGTTATTTTAGAAAGAATAAAACAAAACTGAGTTCCTGTTGTCTCGTTGATTCTGTGACTCAATATATCTTTTTGTCAAATGTCAGAAAATTGGAGAAAAAATGGAAGCGTAACAGCTTTTATTCTTTTCCATCTTTGCACAACATCATTTAAAAAATATTTTTTAGAGTGGGTAAATAAAAATGTTCTTTCAAAAGATGGAAGCACAATTTTGTGTGTGTATTCTCCTCAAAGTGCCACATGCCTGTGTAGCCTTGAAGACTGCTCAATATTTTTGAAAAAAACTTTAGTTTACTTTGCTAGCAGAGACAACACAGAGATCACATTGAAGCCAACAGATAATGTGTGTATATGTGTGTGTGTGTGTGTTTGTGAATGGTCCCGCAGAGTACCCCAGCAGTGCCCACTTAACCCATAAAGCACAAACAATCTGGCCTTTTCTCCTCCAGTCAATAACACCCACTAAAATGTTCCATCAGGGCTAATTCTCTTTGCAGAACTGCTGCTTTTGTCATGATTTTTTCTGGGTTTTTATTTTCAATCTGTTTTTGAGAAATACACTACATGTACGTTTGGAAAGGTTATACTGCAGAATGTGTACGTGCTTGTACTATAAACATCATCTGGTTTGGTAAAATAAACCATCTAAACTCATGTCATAGGATGAGACAAGGGTGGTCAAAAATAAGATATATTAAAAAAAACAGGTGAATCATAGATGTTTATTTCACTCTTAACTCTTTGATTCATAAAAAAGATAAAAAAGAAGAAAACAGAAATTGTTCAATGTAAATTCTTAGTGTATGAGATATGCAGTGGTTGAAACAGAGCCCCTTGTTGACTGGACTATTAAAGTTATAGTTCAGAAAATGTATATTATATTAATTATATTATATTGGTGGCAAATGAAAGGAAACAAACAAACAAACAAACAAAAACAACAGTAATCATGAGCACTGCTATAGTTTTTTTTATTTTTATTTTTTGAGACTGGAGTCACTTTGGCAAAAGTTAAACCCCATAGAAAATCAAACTAAGCTATCTACAACAGGTAAGATGCTGTTTGTTAATCTTAAAACTCCACTTCTATCCCTCATAAGCCTTTGTTTCAATTTCTTTTTCATCTGAAACACCCATATTTTGTTTCCACTCTGCTTTACCTTTTGCACATTTTTATCTGCAGCATCTCTGTTCAGCACAGTCATTACCCTCCAATCTTTACCTCCCTCTCATTTCCCTGCCTGTCACCCTCAGCCTCCTTTTTCCCCTCCCCTCCAACAGAGTAAGGGGTTATTTTTACCCAGAATGCCATTGTTCTGCTTGAGTGCACGCTTCCTTTGCGCTGGCTGCTGCTTCGAGCTGCAACACACAAACGTCGCAGAAGAACACACACACATGTAGACACATGGCTCACATCAACACAAAATGGAGAGGGGCTGTGTGGCTCGAAGCTTACCATAAGGAGAGAGGGATGATAAACAGGAGGAAGGAAGAAAGGGATGAGGAGAGAGAGAGAGGTGGAGAGGAGCCCACCAGGGAGAGAAATGGAAATAAGTGGAAGTGATTGACACTGCATGTGCATGTGAGTGTGTGCACATACAGTAAGTTTCTCTCAGCCTGGGGTGGGGTGGCTCCCCACCGAGTCTGATGTAACTCACTAGAAGTATGAGAAGATTAACGGTAAAAGACAAAAAAATGGAAGAAAATCAGTGAAGAGATGGCAGCTGAATGGAGTCAGGTGCTGCTGACCGATAAAGATCCTATTAGCTGCTTGGATAATTACAACTGGCACAGATACACAATATTTATTTTTTTATTGCACAAAGGTTGTGTTTTAAAAAAAAAACTTGTGCAACAAATTTGCTGGATTTCTTCATTGCGTCTCGATTTTGACACCTGCAGGAGATCTCTCAGCTGACAGAAACCACCATCTCAGGCAAGCGCTGAGGTTCAAAAGCTATGCTGATGATGATAATTAAAAAGACTGGTCCAAAAGTGGGGGCAGCTGCCGAGGTGGGGCAGGTACACTGTGGATGGAGGGGGACAACAAAATAATGTGCACAGGCAACACCGCAGTTTTGCAAAAATAAAATGACATTTCAAAACTTCGCTCTTCAAAACACGGCCCTACAGATTACTGGTCGACTGATGACAAACACTTAGGGGCTGATTTATTAAGATCCCAGATAATGAGTACTAATTTGCTGGGCAAATAAAAAATAGCTTGTATGAATGCAAACACACTAAACGGATTTAGCTCATTTGACAGACACCGATAATAAATCAGCTTTGTGAGGACTATCAAGTTTGCACACATTTTTACAGGTGCAAAGCATCGATAAATCAGCTCCTTAGAATTCATTGGGACTGCAACCAAAAAGTGCCTATTTTCTTATTTTTCTCAAGTTATAGTCTCCAACAGTGTCTAAATTTAATTTTCGAACTTCTAATACAGCCTATCTACACATTATTTATTTATCACATGTATTTGTAAAAAAAATAATTTAAAAGGCCTTGAGACAATTTCTAGAGTGTCAGCTGCAGTTATTTAAAGTCGGTGCAATAAAAGAAAAACATCACCTGTCTACATTTTAACATGCACCAGTGGAAGGAAGCGGCTCAGAGACAAAAGAAGAAAAGACCGGAGAGGAAGCAATAAAAACAGGAGACAATTGATAACAGTGAGGATGGGAATCATTTTGAGGAGAGCAACAAGGACAGAGGGACGAGTGAAGGAGAGCATCAAGAAGAGAAATGAAGCTTGAGGAGCAGAAGAGAGAGGCGGTGAATTAAAGGAGGTGGAGGACAAGGAAATGAAGAAATAAATTAAAGACTGGAGAGAAGCACAGAGGTGAAGTAGTGACACTGAAAGGAGAGAAGAATGCACTAAAGGAGCTGATTTTTTAAACAAAACGTGCTTCCATTAAACAGATATTTTTTAAAACTCACTTTATTTAATTTTATCATCACTAAAAGAGTCTCTTTAATTCTATAACCTTGTTGTGAGGGGCAGAGCGGTGAAGGCTGTGTTTGTGTTAGAGCACACACGTTATGCTTTATTGCCCACATTACGCTGTCACTTCTTCACTTCGGCTGCCAGTCGGCCTGCCACTCTTTACAGAGACAATATAAAAACCAAGACAAGGTTGATGTGCTTACTTCTTTCCTCTGCTGATATGACATGTAGGAGCAGCTCATCAGCATATGTTGTGAATTCATAGCTGCCATCATGATGAACAGAGGCGGTGTGACTCTGACCGGTACAGTTTGATGCATTCACAGTTACAGCCAACATCTCTTTTTGTTTTTTTTTCCTGCCTTTTGAATGTAAAAGCATACCTAAAATAGCTTTAGCATGAAGAAATATTTAGTAACTAAGGGACATGTGGACATGTGTAAACCTGTGACTTTCTGGTTCCAAGTCAACTACACTTCGCCACAGTTACCTCAATCAAGAAAAAATTCATGCAGGAATATAAGGAAACCATTTTTATGAAGAGGTTAAATGGTTAAACAAGGGTGGAGGCCTCAATGTACAATACTGTTATTGCTCGTATAACATAGGGATAGGGATAATCAGGGCACTAATGATGTTGTTAGGCTGATGGTCCTCTTTTGCATGTAAAAAAACAAACAAACAAATAAAACGTTAAACTTGTTGATCCCCTTTACAAAGCTATTGCTTACAAGGCTGGGCTTAACTCCTCAGACTGAGGAAGTCTCTCGGCGAAGAGACAAAATGCTTTAATGAAAAGAATCCGTTCAAAGGGTTTAGGTTTCCTAAGCTATTCCTTAGTTCTGCTGCTATAGGCTCAGACTGCTGGAGCACAAACTGACCACATTTCTTCACTCTGCTGATGTCTTTAGACTCTCTCCTCTACTTGTTTATTGCAATTATTTCTATCAATAACATGTTTTCTTTTTCTCTCTTTCCGAGTAAAATACACCTGGACCAGTTCTTCTGTGTTTGACTGTGTCTGTTTCCTGTCCCCCAAACCCAGCAGATCGAGGCAGATGGTCGCCTGTCCTGAGCCTGGTTCTGCTGGAGGTTTCTTCCTGTAAAGGGAGTTTTTCCTTTCCACTGTCTGATGCTCAGGTAGGGAGACTGTGATGAAGTGATTCAACACAATCTGCTGGCTTCTTTAGATTTTTTTTTTTCGTGTACAGTGCCCTGAGACAACGCATGTTGTGACCTGTCGCTATATAAATAAACTGAATTGAACTGAAAAGACCTTCTCAATGTTTCAACACTGCGTTATGTAAAAGAACAAGTATTATGAAACCTTTTAAACTTGTTTACTTAGTTGAAATGTATCATAAATGTAAAATTTACAACATATTAAACTAAGGTTGTTTTCACACCTAATTTTTTTATCTTACCATTATTTAACCAGACAAGTCCAGATCTCTTTTTCAAGGGAGGCCTGGGCCTGAAAGCAACCTATTGTACATGTTTTTAGGGGTGGGGGAAACCGGAGTACCCATAGAAAACCCACGCAAGCATGAGGAGAACATGCAAACTCCGCACAGAAAAACCCCAGGTCCGAACTGGTGATCGAACCGAGGACCTTCTTGCTTCTCGGTGCTAACCACTGAGCCGTTGTGCCGCCAAGTCCGGTAGACTCAGTTTGATTGGGGATCAAAAATCGCAAGATTTGTTTACATTTTCAGTTGGTGTGGTTCGCATTAACACCACACTTTGTCAACCGAACCGGGGGGTATGCCGGCAGATTGTCAGCTGACAGCATCTGCAGCGCAAAGCAGGTGGAAATGAGGACAGGAAACCTTATTTATAGTGGCAGAAAGGGTTGGAATATGGTTAGTTGATGTTATTTATTGTTTTGTTTATTTTAACGTCCTACAGGCTTTCACTTGTTAAACAAATTTAAAACCGAGTTTCCGAAAAAATCTGTAAAAGCTTGAAAAAATCCATGAGATTGTTCATTTTACGTCCGTATCTCTGCAAAATGAGGGACAATCTGTACAACTTGACGTGTAAATTAGAATACAATAATGGTCTTGTAAATTAAATACAGTAATTCTATGGTAAATCAAAATGATAGTATTGTTACTGTAAATAAAAATGAATTGTAAATACTGATACTGTAAATGACTTTATAATAATTTACTGGCATCCAGTTTCCAATAAGTTGCTGTAAAATTTACAGCAATCTTTTCAAAGTGCATTTCAGATAAAACAAGGTCAAACCTCCACAATAACAGACTTCTGGCCTCTGAGCATCTCTCTGGCAGTGGACAGAGGTTAAGCACCATCCTATTAAGTCCGTGGTATAAAAAGAAAAATCTCCACCAGGACTCCCGCTTACTGACAGGGGAGTCAAACCAATGACTTTACAAAGACAAGAACACTCGGACACAGATGCCTTTTTTTTTCATACTCAGACACAAACTAAAAGCATGCTAAAGTTTGTTTACAGTTTAACCCACAAATCTGTCATGGAAGCTAATCCTAACAGGCTCAGTGTCTTTCTGAAACTCAGTACGCACACAACGAACTGGCAGTGAAGCGCAGGGGGAAAATGTGCAGAGCAAGGCTGTGCTTCCCTGGAAGACTTTGTGCATGAATGTATGTGTACGCAGGCCGCAAGGATCAGAGGATTTTGACTCCTGCAGTAATAGGATGGCAGCTAGCCAGCAGCAAAACAGAGCTGAGCTCCAGAAAGCGTGGTTATCTCAATGATGGCTCAACAGGGAACATGAAGACAAACAAATCAACTAACTTCTACCGCTGCTTGGGAGAATTTGTGTTAGGGGAACAAACAGAACAAATAAAAGTGATTTATCATATCAAACCAAAGTGTGAAGGCACACCCTTTTGTATTCTTGACATTAGCAATAAATCGCTACTGTTGTTAGCGTTTTGCACTGTGTTGGTGTGAAAGCCATGCAGCGACTGGAGGCTTCAGTAAAAATGTTTTGTGTGTGTAAGCATATTAAAGCTCTCTTAGGGCATCCAAAAGCCTGGGGTGAACGGTTTCTGCTTTGCTGTTTGTGTCCAGATTTAAACATCATCATCATCATCGTGTTGTTGGGGGTGAGGAGTCAGGCACTGGGCATCATGAGGTTTTAATTGATCTGGCATCGGTCGTGTTATAATAAAGACCGCCGACTTTGAAGTGGTACTTTGAAGTACAAGAGGCAGTTCTCACTTAGACATCATGGGTAGGAAAGATTACAGGTTTATCCCACAGGGGTAGAAAAAAAGAACCCCACATGATGAGACAGATGGTAGAAAAGGAGGTGAGGGGGAAAAAATTGAGGAAAATTTTAGCTGAGGGCTAAGAGCAAAGAGAAGAGAGGAGAAGGAAAAAACATCCACCATGAGATCAATGAGTGAGTGAGTTGGATGGAGTCAGATTAGGAGGCTGAGAAATGGAAGTTAAGTGGAGACGGAGGGTGGCCAGGAGAGGAGACGGAGTGTTGCAGGAGGTGGGAATGATGAAAAGTAGGACAAGATGATTGAAGGAAACTACGTTTGAAAGAAATGTGAAGAGAATCAAAGAGAAAAGAAAAAAAAAGCATTTTTCAAACTCACAGAGATTGTTTCATTTTTAGACAACTCTGTAGAAATAAAAAACTAACTCTTTTATTGTTATATTCAAAAAAATGTAATTAGATTTCTGCTTGGTTTTGGTACAGAGAAACGGTGTGTTTTGAAAATATTAAATAAAATAGAGTGAAAACAGTTTATTAAATGACAGCTGCAGTGGATTTATTAAAACATATTTGGCTCCAACAGATTTACTTCCCTCTATGTGTACTCTCTAAAATTAGACATTAAAGATAAAAGAAAAAGTTTATATATGAACATCCATGCCACTGAGTATTTACTTAAGAAATAATGTAACTTTTTGCAGCACCAGCATGTTTTAATTTAACTGGTAAAATATTGTACTTGCAGTAAACTCTGGGTTTTAACTGAAGCAACCGTGTAGCTGGTACGGACTTTTCTTATTTAATTTGATCATCCATAAAATAACTGAACAAAAACCTTTTCTTATAGTGATTTGAGAGTGTTTGTTTTTGTTATTAGGTTGCAATAGTGATGTTTGATACCACCAGTTTCCTGTTTGATTCTGA
Source organism: Cynodonichthys magdalenae (assembly GCA_031762555.1). Taxonomy (NCBI): domain Eukaryota; kingdom Metazoa; phylum Chordata; class Actinopteri; order Cyprinodontiformes; family Rivulidae; genus Cynodonichthys; species Cynodonichthys magdalenae. The sequence goes on along the minus strand of JARVJO010000024.1, from coordinate 19,952,125 downwards.
GACTGAGTCAAACTCAGCGAATCAGCAATACTGATACAATACTGATATTTTATCCCAAAAAACAGGTAATTTGTTTGTTAAACATAAAAAACTGTATTTTAAATCACTGCTTCATAAAAAAATACAAGACATCAAAGTAATTGATATTATATTGATGGGCCTTCATTTACAATAGAGTCAAGCTAATATAAAATATTTTTCCTCTTTCTGCTCCTTTTCATTTTTTATTTAATGATATTGTTGTGTTGTGTGAAGTTTGTTGTTTTTAATTAAATGAAATAAATGTTAAAAAAAAATAATATAACAGAAAAACCAGTCAGAGGACACAATCATACAAAATATGTGATAACAGTGTTTAAAAAAAAAGCTAAATAATAAAACCTTGAAAATAAAGTATTGTTTAATTATCAACACCTACTATAAAAATGAAAACTTGCATCTACAGACTGAGCATGTGCTGCTGCGCCAACATTTTACCCAGGCGGAAGAAAAAGTAGTTTCACCAACCTTCCTGTTCCACCAGATTTCAGTTTAGTTACTTTCCACTGTGTTCCTGTTAATAATTACCTGAAATGACTGAAGTAATGAAATACTAATATTTTGATTTTGCAGTTATAAATAAAGTTAAAAATTGCTGTGAGTGACTTACTTACTTATTACTATTAAAAAAATAAATATTTTGATTTTAGTATCAATTTTAAAGCATAAAGTTCTGGTGTTGGTTGTATCCCACATCACTTGTTGCAACATGTTGCAAACAGTGAAAAACTGTGCTTTGGATTATTCAGTGGCCCCAGCTGTAAACTACTGGAGGGGATTTATAGGAGCTCCAACAAAGAAACACACATATCATGTTTTGTATCTATATAACAGTTCTGAAAGTTCCATATGCAGATTTTAAGTCTGTTTTACAGGATTTTGCGTGCGTTCTGGTCCGTCTCCATGGTTCAGCTACATCCTTGCCAATCGAATTGCTGAAGAAGGTGGTGCAGCATAAAGAGAGCAGAGATAGTAAAGCAACAAATAAATAAATAAAGCTACTGAAAGGGTCAAGGAAAAGGGTGGATTAATGGTTCCTGAGACTTTGGGTAAAATGAAGGAGGAAAGATCAGAGAAGGAGAGGAGGAGGCTGAATCGAGTGAAAGAATAGAAAGAAAAAAATATTGCTCACAGCAAATTGGGCAGAAATGTCAGGGTGAAAGAGGGAAGCTGTGGGAGAAGATTAGAATATTAGTCAAATATAAGAGATAAGGATGATGGGTAAGGAAAAAACTGAGTTCAGAGAAGGGGAAGAGAAAGAAGTGACAGATTCTCCTAATTGTAAAGTGAATTAGTTCTTCATGACACAACAGTTGTGGCCGAGATATGCTTTAAGGACAAGGGTTTCAAAGTGTCGTCGTGAATCTTGCTTATATTTGCGTGACTAAACGCGCACATGTGCAGCAATGCACGTCCAGCTGCTCGCAGTCGTCCCAGCTTCTGCGTGTGAGGCTGTGTGCAAAGAGCATCACTGCCTCTCCAGACGCGCACAGAACTGATGAGACGCTGACATTTAGACAAAACATAAGCGCTGTCGTTTAAAAGAGCAACTCTGAGAGTGAAGCTCACAGAGAAGTGACGGGGTCAGACGTGACTGAACCGAGGTAAGGAAACAATAAACTGTCTCCAGACTGAGCCTGACAGATCCAGAGGATTAGAAAGTGTCGGCTCAGATGTACCGTCAAATCTGTGGAATAGTTGCAGTGGTAATTTAAAGGACAAACACCTAAAGTTTAGATGCTTAAAAAAACAATTGAGTCTGGAAAGATGAAAGTGAAAAATAGAAATCTGTATATGTTTTTCTCTTCTAGTTTTGACAGATTTACTCTTTATTGTGTGGTAAAAAAATTCTTAATCGTCATTAAAACACTGTTAAATTTTAATTTATAATTTGGATATAAAAATCTCAAAAAAACAAGTTCAAATAAAACGTTTAAAATACAGATATAAAGATACGTAATTTCCCTTTGGGATCAATGAAGTACTTTTGAACTGGATTGAATCAAATAATGGTTGGATGTGTCATTTTGTGTGTATGTGTGTGTGTGTGTGTGTGTGTGTGTGTGTGTGTGTGTGTTAGACGCAGGGAGGCTGGGTGGAGGAGGGGGAGGAGG
>JARVJO010000024.1:19918853-19945463 GCA_031762555.1 Cynodonichthys magdalenae | reverse complement strand
GGGGGGGGGGGGGGGGGGGGGGGGGGGTCAACTTAGCCCATAACAAGAAAAAGCTATATGGTATCAGTGGTGCAGGGTGTGTTTTTTTTATTTCTACCTTTAGCTCATTAAAATAAAAAAAAACTCGACACACTTGTAGCCAAAATATTGGGATCCACAGAAACACACATATTAAGCTGTTGAAAACACAAATAATAAAGTAAATAAAGCCACTCTTGGCTAGAGATTTTGTTTTATAGTAAAGAGAGTAAAATGTCCTCACATGACTAAAACAATGACATCCCCTCAGGTATTTGGAGTCCAGCTGGTTCTGAGTTAAAATGCAATGTGAACACACACACACACACACACACACACTTTATGTAGAGGTCAACGTCATCCGTCCTTCACTGCTGAATCACCTCTCCTCTCCTCTCCTCTCCTCTCCTCTCCTCTCCTCTCCTCTCCTCTCCTCTCCTCTCCTCTCCTCTCCTATGACTGTTGGTTTAATGTTTGACTAAAAACATGCTGAGTCATCCTCTGACCCTGCACGCAGCTCTTTTTGCATACATGTAGCGAAACATTATGTAGGTCAGTCTGCTTCAGAGTCTTCCTCTTTGGACACTTTGACAGAAAAGCTGAAGTGGCTTCAGGAAAACAAAACATAACAAAACAAACAAAAAAAGGTTTCTCTCAAAGTAATCTGTTTTTACTCAAACGTGCAGATTCTTCACCTTCTGTTTTTAAATCACCAGACTAATTGATATTTTTAACTCACACTGGGTTTTCTATTAATTTGTCCTTTATGTTTTGTTCTCTTCCAAATCACCCAAATTCTTTCTTGACTTTCTTTGCTTAACTTGAAATCCACTTTTTTTTAAACTTATCCTCATTTTACAATCCTCCCCAAAAGGCAACTGTTCTTGGAGTGCATTGCTGCCACAGTGTTTGAAGATCTCTTGCAGAGGCAACACAATCACTACATGCTGATAATTTGTCATCTCTGGACAGTGATGACACACTGCCTGTCTGCCGCTGCAGCTCAGACAGACATTGATTAGGTGTCAGTGTCCATCCTCTGTGGCCATCAGTTGTTCATTTTACACAGAGATGGACAGAAAGGCCAAACTAGAAATTGTTGTCTCACAGAAACCAATGGTGGACACAGTCAGGACAGATACCAACAGAGGTTTTAAAATGTGATGAAGGGACAAAGTGTGGTGTTGCTGCATAAACGTAGGAGAAGAAAAATACTCAGAAATACAAGTTCTGTTAAATAAACGCAAAAGATAAGGAAATTTGTGTTTGGTAGGTATTTTTCTTTGTTGTAACAATGTTTATGCTGTTGGAATTTCCCTTTTAAATGGTGCCACATTTGTAAGGAACATGCATTTGTGGGAGGAGCAGTAGAGCTGAGTAGGTTTATTGCCAAGAAGTATTGTTACAGAAAGGAAATAATTTACCAAACACAAATTTCTTTACGTTATCTGCTAAGTGGATACAATTTCTTTGATTTTGAGTGAATTCAAGGAATAAGACTATGGAATATTCTGGAGAGGGATGTTAAAAATGCAGGATCAATATGTATGTTTATGAGAATGATAAAAGTTGGTTTGTTGTAGAAATACGAAATAGTATAATGTGGATGCATGCAAATAGTTGTTCTAGAAGGATTTGATTGTTTTGTTTTTGTTATTTGTAGATTATTGTTGAATTTATTTTTTGGACAAAAAGGGCAGATACAAGATGTTTTTCTTTCTGCTGCTTTTCATTTTATTTGTGATTTGTATTTTATATTGTATATGGAATTTATTTTGTTTTTTTTAAAGAAATGAATAAAGTCTAATTAATCTTAATAAGTTATTATTAAAGATGAGGCAACTTTTCTCACATAGGTAATCAAATACTTTAGAAATGACTGATTGTTTGTGTGCAGTGACTTTGTAAAGGTTTGTGTGTCTATAGTTACACTAGAAGCACTGCAGGGGTACGCTGACATTTTACAGAACCAGTTTTCTCTTTTTGTGGTCTGTCGTTTTCTTTTCATTTAGATCAGTTTTCTTATTCAAAGCTTAAAATGGAAAAGAAACAACTTTAGGAAGATTATTCAAATTTGTGTTGTAGCTGCAAAATGAAATGCATGAAATAAAAAAATATATTGAAGAAAATGCCATCTTAAAGATGTAAGTTAATTTTACTAAGCAAAACAACAAGACAGCCATCCAGACATTGCAGTTTATCTTCATGGGGGACGTAAACAGTGATGGTACAATAAAACACGTGAAGTCCAAGGGCAGCTGACATCCGTGTGTCAGTGGGATTTCACTCTCAGCTCAGTATTTTATAATGCAGCAGCACTGAAAGAAAAAAAAAGCTGAACAGAAGGAAATATACTGTATGATGGGCTTTAACACAATCATTCAAGATGTTATTCAAAAAAGCACTAAAACAAACGGATTTATTCTGTTTATTAGCAACAACATGGAACATTTAAATATCTAAACTGAGTTTGAGAAAACATCTTCCTTTTTTTGAGGACTTGAGAACAGAAGAGATAAATCAGGTAATTTAGGACAAAAAGAAACTAAGGATGAAAAACCTCTTCATACATGTACAGTTACATGCTGTCACACTGTGGCTTTTATTCCTCTACATCCCTCAGGGCAACTTAATATTATAGCAACCTTAAGAACTACATAAATCTACCACCTTAAACAACCACAGTACACACACACACACACACACACACACACACCCTCTGATATAAGACTACGTATTGATTAATGTCCCAGAGCGTTGACCTATCAATGGTTGGAATTCTACTCCCACTGCACTGAGAGAAGCCTTCACTGTAACCTGATTTGCCAAAGTGCTCTGAGGGGTTTTTTCTTATTGTTTCACGGTCGTGTGCACCTTGATGTGTGTGAGCCAGGGAGACAAAATCAATCCACTGTCCTCTCCCTGGGGAATCGCAAAGAAACTTCAAATTTTTTTCTTTTTTTTTTTTTTTGACAAACTTAAAACAGTTTATTTCTGTTTCTTTTCATCCCCTGGCCCCAAAGGTGAAGGCAGGTGATGATCTTTGTGTGTATCAAATCATCTCATTAACCACTGAGTGAACTTTAGGTGTTCCTGTCACCTGATACTAAACTGCAGACCCCAAACTGGGTCTTTCAGGTCCCATATTAGGGTCTAAACCCCACCTTTGGGAATCACTTCTCTTCTTTATGACATGTAGGCTGCATCTAATCAGGGCTGCCAATTTGTTTCCTTTGATTCCAATCTTGAGGTGATGCACTGAAACAACACAGATCGTAGCTTTTCTTTACCACTTCCTATCTTTTGTGTCCAATTATAACAAAAAACACATTAAAAACATGTTCAATAATACATTTATTGTTAAAATTCAATTAATTAAAAGCAAATGTTTAAAAAAAGTTACATGCTTAACAGTAAAAATGCATCATCAAATATATACTGTGGAAACAAAATGATTATTATTATTGTTTCAGGCAGTTAATGAAATAAAAACCTTTAATCTACGACCAACAAAACTGCATAAGAATCCACTCAGCAGGATGATGTTTGATAATCAGCACCATGGACAGAAATCATCCACATGCAGTAACTAAAAGTCACCAGCAGAGACAGAAAACATAAAGATAACAGGAATGCAAAGTTGTGCAGTGGTGGTTACTAAACAAAAAGTGACTTCTGACCATTCCAGACCTTACAAATCCTAATAAAGATAATCCACATAAAGCAAAAGGAAAGGGATGGACAAAGATGAGGACTAACAGAGGCGCCAGAGCGAGCAGTAAACGCAGAGAGGAAGAGGGCAGCAACAGAATACAAACCACTGAGCTGCTGGTTGCAGCTGGATTTTTCTAGTTCCACACATTCATAAAAAAACAGCTCGCCTCGGAGGACGTTACACTGACTTACACAAATTCCACTCAGATTTGGGCACACCCCATTCACGTCTAACCCCTGAAGCACAAATGTGGGAAAATAAAAAAAGGTAACGTGACGAAAACACTAAACATCTCTATTATAACACTTTGATAAGCAGAAAAAAGAGACATATTTGCACAAAAATATGAAACTCTTCTGCTCAAGTTGTGTATTTCCACACCCTCCTCCCTCCATCATGGTACAGTCCACTCCTAACCTTTGTGCTCATTCTCTTTGAGCCATCCATCACTTTCCTCCAGCTATATACATTCTTGCTCACTGTCTTACGGTGCTTGTGAGAGGCAGTATTGCTCAGATTTGTCACGAGCACAATAACAATATGGGCGTGTGTGTTTGTGTATGGAAGCGTGTTGGAGGGTACGCACTTTGCATAAATGCTAACTGAGTTCTCCCTGCTCTCTGCTTCTGGAAGAGCCATATTTCAGAGATTTGTCACCACATGAGATAAAAGCAGTGCGTAATTGTGCGTGTGTGTGTGTGTGTGTTTAGTAGAGGCTGTGAGGCGTCAGAAAGCACTGCGCCTATATGCTGTGGAGGGACGTGACACATAATCACACACAAACACACAAGTCTTTCCACCCCACCATTAGTCATCGTGTCTCCCACCGAGCTGAGCAGATGAACAACATGCTAGTGACAGGATTAATTCAACGGCCCACGCCTGCACAACACAAGGAGACATTATCTAAAAACGAGCACAAGAACGTTCGCTTCAAACACTCACAGTCTCGTTAAAACTTCAAATCCTTCGGGAAGTTAAAGGACTGGTAATCTTTTAAGGAATGCATGTCACCTGCTGACTATCTTATAATAAAAAATGACAGAGTTATAGCTGTTTTGCAAGATGTCAGATTCAGAGGTGGGACCAGGTCATTGTTTTGCAAGTCTCAAGTCTTTATCCTCAAGTCCCGAGTCTTTCGTGTAAAAGTCCAAAGTCAAGTCACAAATCTGTGAACTTTTTTTCAAGTCAAGCCTAAAGTCATAAAATTAATGACTCGAGTGTTGAGTCCAAGTCATGTGACTCAAGTCCCCACCTCTGGTCAGATTTAAAGTACGTGTTGTGAATGACTCTTCTACACTCTGACTCTCTTTGCATTGTGTTCATTCCAAAAGTTGAAGATTTTGAGGCGTCTTTTCTGTCATTTCCTGATCAACACCTGATTTGTTACATAATTATCAACCTGAGAAACTTTGTCTGACTTTACACCTTACATGTTGAACTCAAATAACTGATTCAATCTCCTGAAAATAACTCATATAAAAATCAACAAGGCAGAGCTTCTGATAAAAGTGAGTTCATAGCATTAATGTAGCATTCTGATGGAGATTAATACTGCATTTCTTTAAGTTAAAATTGGCACCATCTGATATTTATTTTTTTTAGAATGTCAAATATGATAGAAAGCAAAACAACCACTTCCATAAAGCATTCACCAAGTTAGATTATAATTTAGGAAAATTCTACTTTATTATTTATCCTAAAACTATCAATTGAGATGTGCAGAGGTTTTTTTTTCCCTTAACACCTAAAGATTGCTCAACTGTATGATCAAAACAAAGGGATTAGCACAAGAGGATCAGTTGGATTGCTTGGTGTATTTGTACAGTTAAAAAGTAACATTTTAAATTCAAAATTTTTATTCAACTTTTGCGAGTTTTTTTAAATGCACATTAAAAATGCCTGGGCTGGATTTGACTTCGGAACAAAAAGGAAATACGAGGCCCATCGACAGTTTAAGAAATAAGATGTTTGATGCAGTTTTGTTAGCTTGAAGTAATTATATTCTGAGTGCAGAAGTGCCTGCATAGGCATACTTAATCCCATGAATACTAATGTCAATAAGGCAACATTGCAGAGAGACGGGCTGGGGTGGAGGGTTGGGGGGGGGGGGGGGGGGCGCGGGGGCCCCCCCCCATACAGGAGAAGAAGATGGGGAAGAAGTTGTGATGATTTGACCGAGGGAACAGCTGGAGGGAAGGAAAGAGGGACAAATGGAGGCGGTAATGAAGCAGAAACATGACATGAAGCTACAGTCTTGGGGGAGGACAGGGTGCACAAAAAGAAATTTTTATTTTTTTGTAAAGATGCAGCGAATGGCACAACCCGCCTGGGAATCATCCACTCAGTAAGCAGCAGAGGGGGGTCTGGGTATATTCCCTTCAGTTTAGTTTTTTTTTTTGGTCCCCTGTGAGATGTCTCCCTCACTAACAGTACTGTGACCTTTGACAAATTAGCTTACTCTGTCAGATTTCCATATTTTCACAGCTGACTCATCATCAGAGTCATTCCCCTGATTTCTCTTTTCTCTCAATCCTTCCCTTTCAATCCCTCTTTTTCTCCAGTGGTGGTCATTTGGTGCTTTTCATTCTCACTGCCAACTCACTGATGCTCCCACTGACAGGATCCTCATTTATACATGAGTTTCTGCATATACAGTCCATTAATCCCTAATAAAAATTAATCCACTAATAGAATACTACTAATACTAATGAACATATTATTGAAAAATATATTATTGCTGAATATTGCAATAATTAGTTGTGATGAACCTTAAAATGATACTATGTAGTGGCCATCTTGAAAATCGCACAGTTAATAAAAATGTTTTAAACAACGATCTTGCATTATCAGTTGGTGCTCAAAGTATAAGTTGGGGAGGAGTCTCATCTATGACCACGCCACATTTCTAGCTCAATATCTGTAAAATTAACTGATATTGATTTTACTGATAGTACAGGCAAACACACACAGACTGCTCCACTTTGTCTTTAGTGGCGTGCCTTAAACAATAATGCAAAAAAAGACATAAAAGTTAAACATTGAAACCCTTGTAAAAAATACATTTTTCTGTTTGAACACTAGAGAACTCAGTTTTTATATTACAGATGTTTTGTGTCATTTTTAACATTGATTCACAATTTTAATCAATAACCTCTCAACACATAAAACAAGAGTTTATGCTGTAAAGCAGGTAAATCATATCTGAAAATCTATTAAGCAGCTTCTTCTAGCAATAAATTCAACTAAACAGATTGAAAATCAAAATAAAACTCATATAATATTCCTAGAGTATTTGGGACCTAATGTCTGCAGAAAGTCCTCAGTTTTGTCAGTTGTTTAACATCTTTACCCAACAGGAAGCCATCACTCCATGCAGGCTGCAAAATGATGCTAAAACAGGAAGCTAAGGCAGTAAAATGTGACACAACTGTTTTTTTGTTGTTTTTTTTTTACCAAATGTTAAATTGTGAAGAGTTGAGAGTGAGAAAGTTTCAGTGTTTCTCACATTCCCCAGTCATAAAACTAAATCATGGAGTAAACTGTTGTTCTTTGACACGACTCATCTGTACACAGAGCGCAGGTTTTCTGTAAACCCATTAACTAATGCTCATGTGTCTGATGTGTGTACTAATCATGTCTGCACATGTGTACAGAGAGTATACAGGTTAAGTGTTTATCTCCATCTACAGCAAACACACACACACACACACACACACACAAAGTGTGTGAGTGATGGACTGTTTACATATGCTAACACACACATCTTCATCTGAGTCTGTGTGTGTCACGTCTTGTCGTTTTCCTGTGTCAGAGTCGGGCGGCTGCACACACACGATTTGACAGCTGATTGGCAGAAAGACCACCAACATTCGTCATGGCAACCATAGAGGACATTGTCAGGCTGTCAGAAGGCGTTTCGACATAATACAGAAGTTATTAAAGGTTTGCACTTTTACTATATACATCTTTACTGTTGACTCATGTAAAAACTAATATGTGGGTTTTCTAGTTTAACTTTGAGATGGGAGGGGGGCTAACAGAGAGGACTTGTGTGTTTTTTGTGCAGTATCACCTGCTACCACCAAAGTTGAAAGGCAATGTTTATGCCTGTGTGTTTGTTTGCCTGTAGTGTTAGCAAAAAATCTCAAAAGCCACTGGGATTGATTTTAATGAAACTCTTGGAATAAAATCACTGGATCAAGTGAGAAGCATTTCTTCAAGAACAGGTTGTTAATTTTTTTATGTTAACATGGAGAAGAAAACACACGTCACCAGAATTAGTGGTGCAAAGTGAGAAATAACATCTGCCTTGCGAGAAAAAAAAAAACTGCACGTCTGCTGTTCTGTTCAAAACAAAACATCAGCAACGACAACGCTTCTCCCATGAAATTGAAATGATTTGTTTTATTCATGAGAGCTTTTCACGACTTTCTGAGACAAAATGTCTCTGCGGCTCATTAAAGAACCTGAACTTCTATATGAGCTTTCATGTTGCAGCCTTTTTGAAAGGTCAGTGTCAAAAGTGTTCACATGGAAGATGCTCACATGGATTTGTAATTGCTGATATGAACTGCACAAGATCAATTTATCCGTTAAAGGCCCATGTAGGAGTCCTGTGTCCTTGCCTTCAGGATAATCAGTTCATTGTCTGGACTTGTTCCAAAGGCTGTGGTATTGTATTAAATACAGAGTGTAGTTTGGTTTGCTCATGTTTTAACTTAGGTTTGTTCACTGCATATTTACTGTTTGATTTGTTACTGCACACTCATCATGCTAAGATGATCATAGTGCAAACTCGAGCATATGACTCATTCATTTGTACATATTTAGAATTGATGCCTAAATGTTATTTTTAGTTGCCGTCTGTTTGAATGTTGCACATAAGCTGAACGATTTAAAATGAACAGCGTGAATGAAAAGAGGTGCAGAGCAGGGAGGGATGTGAAGTGCAGCTGCCCCACTTCCCTCCTCAAACACAGACTCATTGATGAAGTGGGAATATCTCCAGCTTTTTCCACCTATTCACACACACGCACTTCCACTGGCTGTATGAGAACTGAACATTGCACCAAATAAGAATCAAAGCAAAAGAAAGAAAAAAAAAAAAAAGCGAGATAAAACATTTGGTTAGGATGTGTGTCTGAGTCATTCACCTTTTTTCTCACTCAGTACTCAAGGTGAGTCATGGCTCTGTTTGTGGATTTCCTTCCTTTGACAACAGATTTGTTCTTTTTATAATGTACAGTATAATGTGCACACGTCCACCCCACCTCAATTTAGATACGTTTTTTTTACACTCAAACCCAAAACACTCTGCTCATGAGTCATCTTCCTTTTAAAGACAAAAGGAGTGTGTGAGAAAGATAACATTGAGAAGAAAAAGACAATCAGCATGTTCGTCTTCGATAGGAAGACATCAGAACCCCGGAGAGACGCAAAGAGCTTCGGGCAGAAACGTCACTTTTTTTTTTTTTTTACTTCAGCACACGCCCACGCACAATTACACACGATGCCAAGTTTCTCCAACTCGGAGTTTGTCGGCTGCTGAAGGTAAAGATTTGATTGTCTCACATCAGCCTGAGTCTTGTTGCTGCTGTGTTCTGTTCTCATTAGCAGTGAGGATTTGCTTTGTACTGTCCTACATTTCTGGAAGGATTTGCATCATAAAATGTTTGTTTTATAAAAGCCTTTTCCCAGACAGCTCACTTATGTTCACTTACATGTTTTATATTACATATGGTTATTGGTTGCAAAGATCCTTTTTAGAAATACTTATATTTTCCCCCTCCAGTTTATAATTTTCCCCTCCTTTAAAGAGTAAACTAAATACCCCATAGCTGTAGCATATATGACCCCAGCGACTAAGCAGCAATGCACCAGAACTCAGAAGTCACCAAATTGGATTTATTGTTTTGGGTGGGAGTCTGGATGGGGGTGGGGTGAATGGGGGGGCTCATTGGTGGGCCTGATGGATAGCCCTTCATCAGTGCTAAACAAAAAAAAATCTGAAGCTCCTATGTTGAATAGTTCTGATTTATAAGCATTTTTTGTGTGTCCAAACACTCTTTTCAGATGGAGCCCCCTCCTCAAATATGGAGTCTATCATGAAACTGCTGGCTGTCACAGTGTAGGTCGGACACATCTACACTACTACTAAATTTCACAGTGATTAGTGTAGCTGTGTCTTTGCTACGGTTGACCAAAAAACCACTGAATAAAATAAAATAAAAAGGGTCATAATAATCTCACAGATTTGAAACAAACTAACAAAGTTGACCAAATATTATATATTAGAGCTAAAGCAGGTCAAGTCTTATTTATTCTGACAGAAAGTGATGGTCACGTCCATCTCTATATTAAAAATGAGTTACATTATTTTCCTGACTTCTCATAGCTTAAGAATAAAGTGTCCATCCTCTCTACAGAAATCTCCACGGCTTGTTCAGAGTCACGTTCAGCTTCTGTGGGAGGCTCTTTCGGTATGTTTGAGAAGGCCTCTTAATCAGCTGTGGAGCCCAGGGAGGGAACACTGACCCATTTAAAGGCAACATGGCAGACAGGACTAAAAGTAGGACATAAAAAAGCGAAACTCTGCAGTACTGAATGCAGACAAACACACATTTCTTTAAATCTTTGAGATCTGTTGTTTCTTTACCTGAGATGATTGATTTGTTTTCCTCTGATCATGAGCCATCATATCAAACACAAGGTGCACAGTTGACCAGGAGAGATCATAGCTCCATATTTTTCTGTGCATTTGTTTTCTGGTCTGTGCAGCAGGACATTCCCCAGAGTAATATTAAGGCTCACTTAAAGAGATGCCTCTCGACAGCCCCCACAGAGACTATTCCTACCTCATTTTAAAATAACAGCACTACTGCTGACTGCAGGGGGGGCAATAATGGCAACCTGACTGTAGGAAAACACAGCATCACACACGACTGCATCAGATGGCCAATTTGAAGATGAAACTTACAGTCCATTTTCTGTCAGTAAAACTTCAAAAGAGCTTGCTTGTGATGAGGGCCAACTTTTACAGAAGACTCTATATATAGATGAAGACTTCACCTGTTCTCCTGAAAAATTCAGATTGGATGAGTGCATTTCTTTTTAATCCTCCCCAGCTGCTCCTCTGTGGCTATAAGAAACAAACTCCCTGCTCTCGTTATTACCCTCATCTTTTTTTTCCCACAATGTTGTTTTTGAGTTTCTGTGCAGTAAATCTAAAATACATAATACAGCAATAATAAAAAAAAAGATTTAAAACTTATTTTTACTTTAGGGGTCAAATCCTCCTCATAATTCAGTTTGCCTGCTGCTTTTCATGTCAGAGTTTTAAACTCAGCTCTAAGCAAGATCTTGTTTTAGAGCTCAGAGTATCTACTGGGTATGACTCTCAGCTTCTACCACATCAAGAGATTACATCAAATGTTCAAATCTTTAAAAGACTAACAGTGCTAACTTTGAAAAGTAGTCCCAAAGTTCAAAGCAAAGATGATGTGTGATGTTTAGCACTCAAAGTGAGTTTGGATTATTCGTATTTAATACTTAGCTCAATAACTGTAGATTTATTTTAGTCGTTTTTGTGTCAGCTATTATTGATTAGCTGTGGCAGCCATTTTGAATTGTAGTGACTTCAAATATTTATGAATTGCAGATGTTTATAAATTATTACTTTGTGAAAGTTTTATTAAAATCTGCATAAGCATTTATGAGATATTTTGTCTCTGTCAGTGCAAATGTGAATGGGTGAATGACTGTAGTGTAAAGCGCTTTGGGGGTCTGGAGGGACTTTGTAAGGCGCTATATAAGTTCAGACCATTTACCATTTACCATTTATATTTTGCTAACAGACAAGCTGATAATCACAGTTATTGCCAACATTTTAGGCAAAGACCTTCTGTGATGTGCAGTGCTTCAAGTCCATCTGAGGGATGATGTTCAGTTGCCACAATATGTATGTACAGCTATTTTTGTGTTATTATTATTGCCTTTTTTTCAACACTGATGACAGGCGATCACTCTAAGTCCAGTCACTGCTGAACGTTAGGAAACATATCTCTGCTTGTGTGTTTTATAGACTTCAGTGCTCTCAGGGTGTAGCTTACAGCAGACGTTTTGTTGCACCTCAGAGCTCAGTATAAACCAAAACAGTTACAGAAAATAGGACTTGTGAGACATGGAGCGAGATCGCTCTGTGACAAGTAGGTGAAAAGTGGCAGAGAGTGAGCTGTAATTCATCCAAACAAAACCATAAAACAGGAGGAAGAGACATGACAAAGAATTGTGGAAAGAGGGGGGAAAAAATGACACAAAAACAGCTGGAGCAGCAGGAGAGGGCTGTGGAGCATTTCAGGAGATGGAGGTAATAAAAGGCTGAAAATAAAAGACAAAAAATTAAAAATTAAAAACAAAATAAATGGAAACAAATCATACGTTTTGCACCCACTCAGTTTTGTACCCGAAGATATTTATAAATCTTATCATAATGACAGACAGATATTAAAACGGAACTTGTTCCTTCCAGCTCACTGAGCGCGAGCACTGGGTTTCAGCAGACGTCATTTGCAGGTATTTAAAGAACTGACAGACTGTCAAACTGAGGCACGCAAGGCCAGGCACAAACATCAGGGAATCTAAGCAGAAAAAAAAAACATAAACTGGAAAAGTTCAAAGAGTTCTTAAAAGATAATAAAAAGGCAAGTTTCAGAGCTCACTCAGTTTGTTGATGTTCAACCAATGATTACTCAAGTTGGCTGTCAGGGCTTTAAAAACGTGTTGTTTGCTGAATAACAGATTATTGTTAGAAATGAGTGTCAATTGAGAAAAGAGAACAAATTAGATATTTTTAGCTAAAATGTGGGAACAAAGAGAAATCAAAGGAAGACAAAGAAAACAGAATAACAAGGTGAGGACTACATGTAGTTAATCCTGCACAGAGTGGGAGGTTCTAACTACAGTTAAAGTTTATTAAAAAAGTTAAAAAAATTAACTCTCTTGGGCTTTATGACTGAAAGGATGGATAAACAGGCAGATAAGAAACGGTGAAAGATAGAAGCCAGACAAGGACAAATAGGGAAGAAGGAAAAGAGAAGATGTATTATTAATTGTCTGAAGATGTTTGGAGGTGCAGCAGAGAACTGTCTGTCCATTAGGAGCAAGGAGTCGTTCCTGCTGCTGCTCTTATCCTCTATTTTTAATACTTTCTTCTAGCTAAATATGGAAACATGACTCCGTTTTTATTTTTTATGGCTTTACGTCACCGTGCTGGTTCTATGTCCTGAATTAGAAAAGTAAAAATCATTTTAAGGCATTTGTCTCACTTTGTCTTAGATTTTGTTTTAGACCAACTAAACACAGACGGTAATAAATGTAGCAGCTATAATATTCTTCATTTTTTTTTATAAATTGGTTGATTTTTATTTAAGTCAAAAAAACCCTTGTTTATTTTTATGTAGAAATAATCAAAAACGCTATGAGCTTCAAACATACAGTATCTACAGATGGATGATAAACTGAAAGAAACACCTGAACTGACTTTCAGTCACCAGATTTTAACAGAACACGTTTGAAAGATTTCTACTGTTTTGTTACTCATTTGTTGTTTCAACTATGATCATCCTGAACATACTTAAAACAAAACCTCTTATCAGCATCATAATGAAAGTGGAAGAGGGCAACTAGCAGGCACATGTGACCATTGTTTGGTGTAGACAGACCTCTGGAGCTCCAGGGACCTTGTGCACAAAGAACTGTGTGGATTTCTTACTGAAACATGGCGTACCCCTTAAAAAATAAATACATAATAAAAAATGCTCCATGTGCGAAAAAAGTTTAGATGCATAAAACAGTGCCTGTGCATAAATCCAAGGGCATTACCTTTGCACATCCTAATCAATGAGGAATTGAGTGCACGAGACGCCTCCCTTGACACACACCACTTTTTAAATTTGCAAACAGATGCAAATAAGCCCAGCATGAGTGATTCTCCGCTCCTATCAAAACTCATGTCTACACATAGAAAGAAAACAAACTTTACAGAATGTGAGTTGGGCATGTTCCTAAATAATGTGGAGGCCTGGAAAAACATTGTTTGGCACCTGTAATCAAAGAGCACAAGAGATTTTTCCCGGTTTTTCAGCATACCCTGTAAGTGTCACTAATAGAATAATTATTGTAGGAACTTGCTATAAAGTTGACATTTCTAGGGTTTTTTCCATTATTGATACATCTGAATATTTTGCAAGGATAATAGAATAAATATAGTGAATCTCACAGGGGTTACGTTCTTAGAGTACCCGCATATTTTGAAAAAACACAAATATTACATGCGATCCAGAAAAAGACTACAGCAGAACTGTTTTTACAAAAATAACTTACAAAATTAGCAAATTATACTGTTCTTAATAATTGAGCTTGATAACTCTTGAAAAAGAATGAGGAAAAAACTGACAATTTTTATAGTACTGTATTCCCGGTGTCTGCGATGTCACGGGAATTACCATAAATGACTTGTAGTTAGGTTCCATGAAAAACATCCATCAAAGACTGAAACGTAAGGAGCCTGCAAGGGAACATGAGGGGAATTGTTTTTCATTTGCGCTCCCTGGCAATATCTTGCAATACATTTGCGTTCCAATGCAAAAGTTTATTATTTTGTATTAACTGTACTGAATGAGACTTTTATTTTGACATATCTGGTTACGGAAACAGGATGTGACACCGCAAGTTTGGGAAATAGACTGTGATATTGCATTACCACAGAGTTAAAATATCTGAATATTACATATACCTCCATGTGTGGCTGTGATATGTTCATTCCAAAGCTGAGTTATACTAATTCCCATATAATGGTGAGCATGTGAATTTGTTAATAAACTGGCAGGCGCAGCAGTAATAAATGATTTTTACATTCTCATGCAATAGCATTACAAGTTAATACAAAAGGAAAAAAAGCCTTCGAGGTCCCCTTGCGGGCTCTGTAGAAATGCAACTTTGAGGGGGATCACTGTATGTTTTTGTGTGTGTGCACCCTTGGTGTATGAAGTTACAGGTTTTATTTATTTATTGTAAACTGCTCTAGTATTTTAGAATTAATTTTGAACAAATTTCTTCTAGAAAAATATTCAGCAGATGCAGTTAGGAAGTAAAATCCTCTCCATGTGCTCATTGTTGACGTGCAATCTGAAGCATCCTCACAAACCCACACTTGTGTGGGATATGTGTGTGTGTGTGTGTGTGTGGGGGGGGGGGGGTTTGCACAGACGTGCAAAGAAGTGGGTCTTGCACGATGTGACAGCTGCTCCTTTTACTTTGTTCTATTTTCAGCTGCTGACCAGCAAATCTGCTGATCTGACTGTAGAAATTGTTGTGACACACAAAAACACACACCATGCATAAACGCCCACTCAGCCAAACACACACATGCCAAGTAAATTACATACGTTGTGCACACGTTACATTGCTCTCTCTCCTTAATCAAGCACACACACACACACACACACACACACACACACACACACATAGGGAGATAGATGGACATATGAACTAATGTGAAGATGATTATTGTGACTTTGACATGAAAAGCTGCTGCTGCTGCTGATGGTGATGATGATGATGACGGTGTGAGTCTGTGTTCAATAAATGAGACTTGGTCATCATCATCCAGCTGCAAACATTAGTTTGATTTGTTTGCTGTTGACTAAATGTCAGGGAGTTTAATACTACATTATGCAGCTTCTGTGCTTTGTTCAGTTTTTTGAGTTGTTTCTTCGCTTCATTACTTTTGTGCCTCTCGTGTGTCTCCTCTCACCTCATCAATTTACAGATTGTTATTGTCTTATTAATTTCACCCATTGGACCGTCAATGAGCAGGATGAACAACGAGTGAAGATAATGACAAGAAGATGAGATTAAAAACTGTTATTAAGGATAAACAAGACCTTGCTTCACTCTGGCAGCTGCAGTGACCTGGACAGAGCAGACAGCTGAAATTAGAATCAGCTCTGTGGGAACGACCAGGTTATGCAGGACGTGTCTCAATTCAGAGGCTGCGTCCTTCGAAGTCTGCAACTGCGGCCCACAAAACCCTAAAAATAAAGGCTGCATCTGAGTATCCTTCCCTGACGATATCCCAGGATTCATTGCACCGTCAGCAAACTAAACAGGAAAACAATGATTGCTGACTTTTTTTTTTTATACCAAGTTGGCGTACTTTGAAAAACTGTCACAGACCGAATAATTGTTTTTTTAGGTTTTGCAACTTAGTTGATGAAATTTATGCTGCATTGAGAAGTTAAATAAAATGCAACTGCAAGTACTGATCCTGGAGCTAAACTCAAATTATAAATACTTTTATTTATTTAAATGTAACGTTTTTAATTGTGAAGTTATTCCTCCAAGATGTGTGAATACATGTCCTAATGCATTTCAAGTCAGAAGACATGTGACATAAAACATATCACCATGGTAACGGGGTAGTGCGTGGTCATGCAAACATTTGTTGTTCGAAAATTAGGCCTTCACAGCCGTTTCATGCAGCCTAACGGACTGCGAAGGGTGTGGCCTTCGTAGGCTGCGGTCTAGCAAGTCTGCAGCCACACTTTTTAAAATGGCCACCACATCTAATCAACCCTAAATAACATATAATAACAAAAACTATAACTAGCTTATTGTAATATGGTGGTTGCTGAGAGTTATACTTCATGTGCTACAGGTCAAAGCAAAATTTGCAAAATCAGGCATGAGATCACATACTTTCCTTTGTTTTAACATGGTTTGGACAAAACAAAGTTAATTTTATCCTTTCTCAAAAGATGATTTTAGTTTAAATCTCCAGAAATAAAAGTTAATGAACAATATGTTTATTTAAGGAATGCAAGGCCTTTGGTTATTGTATTTGTATAATCTGCAAAGCATAGTTGAAACTCAATACAAAGCCTTGTTGATTATGAGGCAGTAAAAGTTGTGTTGCATTGAATTAAAAGTTAACTGGGTTTGTGTTTCTTATCATATTTTTTTACTTTTGACACAACTTTTCTTTGTTAAATTTCCCATCTTTGTCCACTTTCTTGACTGATTGTTCCTCTGTGTGTGTGTGTGTTCAGTTTTTTTTTTCTGTCTCAGTTACATGAACTCTCTGCTCAGTTATCTTCATGCTGACGACATTGTTTCATGGTTTGAAGAAGAGATCCCAGCATATCCTCTTCTGTTCATCACCTCAAAGCTCAAGTTTGTTTTAACTACCTGCCTTTGGGTGGTCATTTTAAACAACACACAACTCTCTGATTTCCGTTTGAAAACACAAAGCACTCAGTCATTTCTAAAAAAACAGATACTTTAAATAGCTTCTGCTCATTTAAGTGTGGTCATTTTAAAACTGAGTCATGTTTATTTTGCTCAAACTACTTCTTAGATAAAAGCGATCGAATGTCTGAATATAGAGCGTAGATGGAAATATTTTAAAATTCATTTTTCTTCAGGCTAATATGCAACAGATTGAAATAAGTTTTCTCATCAGGCTGCATGCAGTTCTTCAAAATATATATATTTGTTTGTGTAAAAGTCTTCATAATAGGAATGGAAAACCTTGAATAGTTTTTCTGTAAGTGTTCAGATATTCACTTATTTTAGGACTCCTGTTACAATAATTGCAGCTAAGCTCTGCTTCTACATCTTGACTGGAGTCCACTTGTGCCTAATTGAATTCTTTGAACATAATTAGGTTCATTCGACTGTGAAAGCTCCTGGAAAAAAAGAGGCGTAGAAAATAATTCTGGTCCAACTTAATAACAAAGCATAAAATATTTGAAAAGGTAAAATTTGAAAAAAAGTTGAACATAATTTCACAATAAAACACAAATGGATCCATCCCATTGTACACTAGTTCACCTCAGCAGCTCACGTCAGATACTGCGCTGCTTCTCTTCAGGTGGAAAACACAAACTCTCCTTTCAGGCTTTCATCCGGGTGAACTGGTTGCAGTTATCCTAATAATTGTTTCAACAGCATGTGGCGACAGCTGCAACGGCCTGAATGACAGACTGGCTAGAGAATTAGCCTCATTCATTAACACCTGCTTATATGGTGGAGCTGTAATATACGCACGTGTAAGCACAGAACCAGCAGGAGGATGTTTGCGTCACAAAATATCCAATTACAGTTTATTGTGTTATTTTGAAGCGTTTGATCAGGAAAACCAAAGTAACAGGCAAAAAGATGAGTAAGGAGGAGCTACAAAAAACATTTTAAAAGAAAAAATTGAAGGAGAGGGGGCGTTAACGATTATTCAAGGCCAAATTAGCTTCTAATGTCTCAGCATATTTTTCAACTTCTTGTTTAGTGTTTTCTGTTTCTCTCCTCCTATCAGAGCCAAGCCTGCAGTTGGATCGATAAAAGGGAGGTGAGTGAGCAGCGGACCTTTACACCTGTTTCTTTGTTCCCTGAACAGAAGCACTTTGGAGGACAGGAAGAAAAGCCAAACTAGAAAAAATGTCTATATTTTGTAATTACGCTTCTCTTGAAGCCATCATTCTTTCTTGTTGTGTTTGCTTGTGACCTTGCTGTGTTGACAATATTTGTCTTTATCAGTCTCCTGTCCTTTTGTGTGTTGTCAGCTTTTTTTTTTTTTTGTCATTTCATCTCGTCTCATCCATCCTAATTTTAGGCTGGTTGTATTTCCACCTCTGAACATTTGTTTGTTTTCTTTAAAATACTCTTCATATTTCACTAGTTTACAAAATAAATAGAATATGTTCCAATTTTTCAAAAACTTGTTCAAAATGTAAAAAAATGTGTTCCCAAACACTCCATATTCTCAGCATACATAGTGTTTATTTGTTAGAATGTTGTAAAAGTGGTGTGAAAATGATCCACCTCTGTGTTTAAGGGGGCACACAGTGTAAAATGAAATGTTAAAAAGACTGCTAAAGATATAATTTAAAATCTAAATTCAAAATATGTTCATAAAAACAATGTCTGGTACCTGTGGTCCAGCAGTTTGAAGTGCAGCTCAGACACCAGCCATAACAGCAAGTTTGATGCCTTCTAGGGAAGCTTAGCTGAATTGTAGCGCTAGTGGTTGCTATCGTCTCAGGATGATGACATCATAACATGATTCGAGCACCAACAGCACAGGTTGTGTTCCATTCTAAAATACTTAAATGTAAAAATAAACATTTAAGGTTTAACTTTTACATTTAGTTTTAGGATTTAATATTTAAATAGATTTTTCAACATTTAAATTTAACATTTAGTAGAAAAAATGTAAGAACAGTGAGCTAAATAACAAAAAAATGTTAGTGGAGAATTTTTAACACTCAAGAAGTGTTAAAAATTAAATAAGGAAAAATTTGTTAGTGACATTTTTTAACATTTCATTTTACACTTTGCGCCCCCCAAAAGAGCAACATTGTCCATAAGCATATTTTTCCATATACACCAATTTCCTCACACTATGCAAAATCGTGCATGTTGATTAAACAAGTTAGTGTTTTGCTTATCAAATGCAACCCATCGTATCGAACAGAGGATTAAGTCTCAAAGTGGTCTGTGAAATAAAAGGCAGATTGTTTTTAATGGTTTGCAATAATTGCATTTTGTCAAAATATAACGAATAAATGCCTTATCAGTGTAATATTTGAAGCCCTTTTTTGAGCAGTAGCAACAAAAAAATTCATTTTGAGCAAAAACACCTTAAATTTTTGGAGATTTTCCCTGTGAGCTAGCAAAGTTTTTGTTTATTTCCAGCTAGGAAATCCCAATTATCAAATACTATTTGAGGTTTCCTCTTTATAATGACATAAAAAAATCCCTCATTAAAATCACATAAAGACCAAATATTAATGTATTATCACGATTAACAAGACAAATAAAGTCATATCTCTGAACCTCTTATAATATCCAGGTAGCAAAATGTAGCTTTTAAAACCAAGAACCTGAAAATGTGATTAGATGATTTTCACCAAATTTGACTTAATCCTCAGTTTCATGTGATGGGTCACAAATATACTTTTAGCGACATTAAATGTTGCTTATGATGTAATTATTTGCAGAATAGTCACTTTTAGAATGCAAAAACAACTCCACAGTTTGTATAACCCCACGTTGTTTGTCTTTTAGTTGCTTCCTTCGACAGGGCTCAGCACAGTCAGTGAACTTGCATGAAATGAATTGCTTTACGCCAGACGCCCTTCCTGACACAACCTGGGCCCAAACCTGCTATCTCAGGATTACAAAAGCTTTAGCATGACTTGTACCCACTGTGAAACTCAACTTTTATTGAACCAATATGCAATAAAACCTTTTTAACATAATTTTGCCTTGTCTACCACCTGCTGGCTGGTTGTTAAATCACGTCATTGTTTTTATCACTGGTGTGAATAAAACCTCAGAAAGCTTCTGCTAATACAGCCAACCACTGTGACTCAGGGAGATGGCAGAGGAGATTCATGTTACTATCATTTTATTTTAATTATATTTACCAAAATAAAATAAGATGGGATGCAGAAAGTACTTCAATTACCCATTTGTGAGCCTAGTTTCTTGTGTGTTTTGATACAACAGGCTCTAATAACTTTTTGTTTTCTGAGTCAATAGTTGTAAGAAATATTAGCTCATTTTAATTAGCTGAAACTGGTTCAAGCAGGAATTGAACAAATAATGTTTCAATAGAAAACTACTTACTGCACATATATTATGTCTGATAAATTCAACAATCAATAAAAAATGTGCATTTGTGTGCCCTATAATTGGGTGATATTCAAAGATAATTAAGCCACATAAACTGTGAACTTAAAGATTATGGTGAAAGACAGAAAGGGTGAAAAAAGGCTGGGTTTATAACTGAGGGAGCACTGGCTATAGAAGAAAGCAGAGCTGTAGTGAAATGGTAATGAGGTAAAAGGGGGAAAAAACAGTGACTCATTGCTAGCAAAGAAATGAATAGTTTGTGAAAGAGCAAAAGCAAGATGTTTGAAAGAATGTGCAATTAAAAATGCTTCAGCAAGCATCATGAACAATGATAACAGAAGAGCAGAGAAAAGAAAATAGCTAGGGGCAAACAGTAACATGAGAGGTTCAATCTTACTGTATCTGCTCAGTGAAGAAGCCTAGGAGAAGAATGTTTCTTTTCCCACTGATGATACTGATTTGTCTGGGATGTAATTATGGAGTGTGCGTTTGTGTGTGATGTAATGCTTATGTGTCTTTGTATGTACATCATAACGAAATAAAGAAAAAAAATGGATTGTGGCATTTTTTCATGTATTTGTGTGTGGGAGACCTTCTCTGTACAGTTTATTGCTTATATGTTTGCTTCTCTTACCTCAACCAGATGCGGCGTTGGGTTGAAGCCACACAGGTTACACACTTGGCTTTGACACTGCGTACAGGTGTTGTAGTTGGGGGGGTCAGAGCTGCCAATGTTCAGCTCCGTTTTACAAAGAGGGCAGTTCACTTTGGGCTTCACTGGCTCTGGAGCCACCACAGGTGCTTTCAGTGGCTCCTGCTTCTGCAACACTTTCTGCTGCTGAGCAGGTGTTTGCTGATGTTGTCCTTGCAGCTCCTTTTGATGTTGAGCAGGTGTTTGCTTTTTTGGCATTTCTTGTTGTTGTGTCTGCTGCTGCTGCTGCTGCTTTGAAGTTGGTGCATGTGATCCTCCGATGGTACCTCCTTTTTCACTTGGTATGTGTGGACCACCTGGCTGACTTGCTGCATGAGGACCCCCCATTTGGTTTGGCAGATAAGAACTCCCCATTTGGCCTGGCCCACAAAGACTTCCAGTTTGACTTGGAACATGAGGACCTCCCATTTGACTTGCTGCATGTGGGCCCCCCATTTGACTTGCTGCATGTGGACCCCCCATTTGACTTGGCGCATTTGGACCCCCCACTTGACTTGGTGCATGTGGACCCCCCATTTGACTTGCTGCATGTGGACCCCCCATTTGACTTGGCCCACGAGGACCTCCCATTTGGCTTGAAGCCTGAGGACCACCCATGCTGAAAGGCTTGCTACCGGCAGTCCCTTGTTGCTGCTGCCTGTTTTCAGGAGTTGCATTACTGAACACCACCTTACCCCGTGCAGGGCTGGGCTGTGTGGGGGCAGTGGGCAGGGGGTCAACATTTATCAGAGTGCTAGCCTGATTGAGGAGCGATGCTCCAAATCCAAACAGTTTGGTCAGGCCATCCTGGGCAGGCGGAGGGATCTGACTCGGAGGTTTATGAGCTGGAGAGGATCCAGCACTTCTTGTCTGGTCATGGTGCCGTGACACAGATTGATGCATTGGAGAACCACGGCCCAAATCAGGCTGCGAGGGTGCCTTTGTCAAACCAGGGAGCGGTACGGCACCGGGGTGGGGAATCCGAGGACCTCCCGTCTGGCTGAAGCCTCCTGTTGTACCTCCAACACCTCCCGGAGCTCCAGTAACTCTCTGGGAGTATTGGTCAGACCTCATGCCCTGCTGGGAGGGCCCTGTCTTAGCCTGGGGACCACCGGAGCCAGGATGTGTCTGTAAGCCTTGTGAGGTGTGAGGCTGTGTCTGGGGTCCCGGCTGTGACGAAGGGTATGGCTGTGGCTGAGACTGGGGATACTGCTGGGACTGGGTGTAGGGTTGAGTATGGCCATAAGGCTGAGACTGAGGTTGTTGCTGCTGCTGCTGCTGCTGCTGCTGCCGGTGGGGAGACTGACTTTGCGCCAACGGTTTGGACTGTGTTGCTGCTGTGGGAGGTGTTGGCTGTGCTGAGGGCTGCTGAGGCTGGACAATGGGTTTGGCTTGGTGCGACGGAGAGTGAATCTGCTGTTGGCTCTTAGAGCGAGGTGTGGTCATATCAATGCCAAGAGCTCGCTGCATCTGACAATTCAGACACAACCATTCTTGGACCTGCAGTCAGAAAACACAGAGAGAAATGATGTTTCAGCAACCTTTCAAAGTCCAATTCACTTGGACAAATAATTGTATTGTCAATGTGCCAATGTGTTACAAATATGTTTCTAGTCAGACAAGAACCAATCAAACCCAAGACTCTTTACTGATCATCAGTCCTCTAAATGGAAAAGTCCAAATGTGCTTAGATACAATTTATTACAAAATGAACATATCCAATCCCTGGGTTTGAATAATGACTGATACAAAGTGTACTGAATTAGTAAGTGAGGATGAAGATGTTTGATTTTTCTGTGCAGTCTCAGCACTAAAGCTAAATATGTGATTCATTCATATTACCTGCCAAAGTTACCATTGATTCGTGTACTCTATACATCCTTCCTTACTAAAACCAGATGCTTCTTATTAATGCAATACAGCACATGCTATACTATATACTATGATGAAAAGAATGCATGTGGAAGCTACAGATAGATCCTTCTTTAAATGGAACAGTGGCCTGATTAGTAGAAATCACTGTCAAGAAGAGATAAATCAACCATCAATTGACTACAAAGCTGAGTGATTGCATGAGCTGAAAGTGCAACCTAAGTGAGGCGCATTCCATTTCTCAAACATCCAACTGCTCAAATCCAAACAGACACTCAGAAATCAAGTGTGAACGCAAACAGATATAGCAAGACACGTTCCAAATAAATGAATGCACAACACATGTCATCATCTGAAAGAAAATTCAAGCTTTTACCCATCCTCCTCTTTATCTGTCCTCCTTCCTTCTCTTCTTCCCTCTGATGAGAACTGATACTCCTTTATGTCCGGACTGTTCTTGGCTCTCTGTAATTTATCCCGACTGCAGAAAGCCCCACAGCTCCTGAGCCCACATTGACAACCTGCTCTTGTCCTGTCTGTCCTGCTGAAGCTCTGCATCCCCCCACTGCAAGGAAACGGCCATGAATAGCGCTGCTTTTTAGCTCTGCTGCAAAGCTAGTAAATCTCTGCACATTTCATGTCTGTCTCCCACCCCTTTTCCTACCCATAATGCAATGCGCAAATATATTAACCCCCCCTGCTACATAACGCCCCAAATACATCACAGACAAACTGTTAGTACTTCAATAAAGACTGAAAGAAGAGGTGGTTTCTTAAAATTGAGGGGGAAATGGTGAAACAGAAGAAAATGCTTGCGTCAGTCACAAATTTCAAATATGCTGTTCCACCCACTGTGCTGTCCCAGCCAGCTTTACTGCCTGGCATTTCTAGCTTGAAAGCATCACTGATCCTATTTTCTGTTCTCACAGCAGCTGCAGACATCACTACACCCTGACATCCTCCTTCCCTCCCTAACATTCTTTTTTTGCAGCTGTCCCTCCCATCATCTCCACTTTTCTAATTCTGGTGCCCTCTCTTCGTGATGCCTCTACTGAGTTCTTTTCTAGATTTTCTTTTTAATCGAGTGTGTTGTCATTCTTGCAATCTCCCAGATCAGGAATGGCTAAAAAGGAGGGAAATTTGAAAGTGTAATTTCGCTGCGTGAGCTCCTTTTGTTTCGTACTGTCATGCTTCATCTGATGAAGACGGTGGAAACGAGATGAAAAGATGAAAACGCGGAGGAAGATAAAGAAGGAAAGAAAAGGAGGGGGGATTTTAATGAGTGTATTTCTACCCCTCTGCTCCGTAAACCTCATCATATGAGACACTCGAAGAAGTGAGGGATATACTGAGGGATGTGGAAGAGGGGAGAGATGGAGAGAGAAAACGACGGAGGGAAAAGGAGTCAGCAGTTTTATAATCCAAGCAGCTCTTCAGTTCTCAATACGTCGAGCTTAATCAAGTGCACGGCAGTGCAGAATGCACTTTTGTGTAACTGTAGTTAAAGCCAGTGAATCCTTTATGCATCTGAGTGTAGCAGGTGAGAAGTTGTATGAGGGCCAGAAGGATCAAAAACACACATTATATTAGTGGTTCCACTTTAGGTTGAAATTTTTGAGTTTAAAAAGCTTCAAATGAGAACATCTTTAAGGTTAAGAAGAAACTTCTGTTTACACTTGAAGGATTAATCTGACTTGGATGAGTGAGAAGCAACACAAAAGGTGAACAAAGCAAAACGTTACCTCCTCAAGGTTTTAAAAGTTGTTTTGCTGAAATTTTTAATTTAATATGTTCCTTCTAAAGCTGCTGACGGTGTAGACAGTTAGGATTTGGTTAGTAGTTTTAAGTCTGTAAGTTTCCATTAAAATAAAATATTCAGTAGTTTAAAAGTGGTCAGGCTGTTCACTGGAAAGACAGACTTTTCAATAACTAAGAAAGTTTTTACATGGATCCTTTTTGTGGCTGTGAGCAGTTTTTGCATCTTTACTCAGAAAGGGATTTCAAAACTTTGAAATGCTCAAGGTCAACAGTCCTTATACAGTGCTGCTCTGCAAAGGATTTTTAGATAAGGAATTATGTAAAAAATATTCCTACAGTATCAGATTTTCACATTCCCAAAGAAATGAAGAGACAAAGGAAACTTTTAGTCCTGAAAACATCCATCATCTCTTTGGGTTATTTTCTGGCATGCCAAAGCGGGGGGATGGAGAGTAACTTCGCCTGCAGATGTTAAGTTTTTGTAAGTCCATTCTGCATGACAAACATGTCTTTCCTCCCTGTAAGCTCAACTAAATGACTGCTTCATCTGCACCCTGTGTCCAGAGAGAGGCCCATTCATGGCGCACTATAATAAAAAATACCCAAAGCAAACTCTCAAAACAAGATGAAAAGGTTAATTGTACCAATCAACGTTTGACTTAATAACAGTGCAGTCAAATTCTAATTGGCAGGGTTAGATTTTACACAGATGAAGTTGTCTTACAACCTGTATTGGTGCCGTTGAGCCTTGCATGTTTCTAAGTATGTTTCACATTTCAGCATGTCAATTCGCATGTGGAGTGTCAATATACTCAGGTAATTTTGTTCCTGTGGAAGGTATTATAGGAATAAATGGCTAAAAATATCTTTTCTCAAAAGGAGGATGAAGTTTCTGTGAGAATCTGCAGTCCTGATGAGTCGGCACATTTTATCAGAAGAAAACAGGAATGAGTGGATCATTTTCAGGAAGACAGAATAAAAGTTGTTCACGTCACATTTTAAATGAATTTTTCTGCCCTATATTATACGGTAAATCATGGAAATATTAATGGCTTAAAGGGATTGAAACACTCGCACCATGACATATCTCTTATTCTGTATTAGACCTCATTTTAAAAGAACATATCAGACCTCCAAAATAAAATTATTTTATTTTATTGCCAAGACAGAAATGCCTGCAGCCACATTATTCTTCCCAAAACAATAAAAAAAACAACTGTACCCATACAGAGTAGACTCTGACCTGCTGTGTTTCAAACCTCGCATGTTCACAGACAGATGATTGCGGCGTCTCTTCTCGAGCTTACAGTCAGAAACACTCCTCATTCTTTTTGCTGCCTATTTCTGCTGACACCTCTACACCCAGTCCTCTGCCCACACATGCACACAGAAACATGCAGGTCTGAGCTCCACTTGCAACAATCATTAACCTGAAGGTCGGCTCCATCTACTCAAATGCCTGAGCTGTCAGGACTGTGTCTAAAACAAACGCACGCAGACACACGCCTGACAACATGTTTTAAAACCCCTGAGAAGATTCTGTATGGCAGCTAAAGCTCTGAACGCATTTCATGATCAAATTCATGCAAATAATACTGCTAATACGATTGCATAATGCATTAAAAATG
Organism: Cynodonichthys magdalenae; assembly: GCA_031762555.1. Lineage (NCBI taxonomy): Eukaryota > Metazoa > Chordata > Actinopteri > Cyprinodontiformes > Rivulidae > Cynodonichthys > Cynodonichthys magdalenae. The sequence continues at coordinate 19,919,089 of JARVJO010000024.1, read as the reverse complement.
TTTTTAATTTGAAAAACGTTGATAAAAAATGAATGATGACATGCTGCACAAGTAGTAATAACTGCAGAGAAATCCAGTCAGTACGGCTGGTAATACACAGTTATGTCTTCCAAACCGCAGCCAGGTGAAAAGAATAGGGTTGCTTTTGTTTTGTCTCAGGTAGTGTTGTAGTACTTGAGACCGGTCTTGGTCTTAAGACCGGTCTCAAGACCACTTTTTGATGGTCTTGGTCTTGT
>JARVJO010000024.1:19897169-19917883 GCA_031762555.1 Cynodonichthys magdalenae | reverse complement strand
GTCTTGTCTTGGTCTCAAGACACTGTGGTCTTGGTCTTGACTTGGTCTCGGCTTAGGTGGTCTTGACTACAACACTAGTCTCAGGGTGTCCCAATAACAATTTTTCTCAAACCGAGTCCAAGTGCTTCAGTTTAGGTACCTAAACTTTACACAATGACTTTAAAAATAATATTTTTATAATACATATATTTTAGAAAACATAATGTATACTGTAACAAAATGTACTATTGTAAAATTTTTCTTTCAACTTGTATAATCTTCTGAAACATGGAAGTGCCACAGTTTTCACTTGAAATGTAAACTGTAACACTTTTAATAGAATATTAAAACCAGTATTGGTATCTGTATCGGCTCTGTGTATCAGGGCGCTTTGTACGAGTACAAGTACTTTGAAAAATGCTGGTATCAGAATCGGCACAGCACTATTTTTTTTTTATTACAGTGTTCTGCTGAGACATTTGAGTCCTATACATTAGGGTTATTAAACAGACTTACAGTTAGAATTGTAACCTTTGCGAATGATCCAAATGTTTTGAATGGCTACTTTTTTTTTTATTGTTGTTGAGTGTTTTTACTGTATTTTATTGTACAGCACTTTGTTCCTTTGGAAGAGTTTTAAAGGCCTTTATATATAAATTGGATTGGATTGGTTTGCAGTTTTAGTATTTTTACTCCGCATAATATCTTTACATTTTCTTCCTTAACTGCAGAGAAACTTGCTCTTCCTTTGCTTTTTCATGGAAAACAGACAGAGCAGTGGAGTACAGCAGCTCAGGGGGTTCAATAATACCTAGCTGCAGCCTGCAGACCCTGATACCCACACCTCTGGGCAACCAGGGGCTGAAAGCCACGCCTCCTCTGCCGCAAAAGGGTCACGCTACAGTGGCGGGGAAAGCAATTTTTCAATACGATCAATTATTTGTTGTCAATTCTAAATGCATATACAAACAATATGGCAAAGGTTTTAGAGCTGATAACAATTTGAAACGGGTGCTTAACAAATAGAAGTAAAGGAAAAACAAGAACCATAAGAAAAATTAATTACAAAAACATCATATCAAATTGTGCTTGAATTTTGCTGTTGAAGGGGCTGTGGATTTTTGTTCAAATTAAATTCTACTATTAAACTAGAGTTTCATAGCACTTTTGTTTTTTATACATTTGACAGTCTTAACAAAGAGGAGAAATGCGTTAAACGTACAAAAATGAGACTTGTATCAAGGGATTCGGCTTGAAAAAACACATGGTTCCACCCACGTGACGTGATGACGTCATCATGTACGCTGATGATGCATCTCCCTACATGCTGATGTAACTTGTTCAAGATCGAACGGCTCTACGAAACAAATGGCTCAAGATCCAGATCCCTTCAAAGAGCTGGTTGTCTCATCTCTATTTATAATCAGCTAAACTGCAAATCATATTTTCCAAAATCTAACATGCAAACATTACAGCCAAACTAAAGTTTAGAGTGTCACAAATTGGAAAATCAATCCCAATTGAATGCCTGCATAACCAACATGAAACCTTAAGCAGAGCATAGGCATTTATTTTTTATAGTTAAAATCTAAACTTTAAATTGGTCTTTAGGTAATTAAGATTCAAGTGTAGTGAGTGTGGTTAAAACCCAAACTACTTCAAAATGAATCACTGTCAACATTAAAATCTATGAGGTCCATTTTAATTCATTTTTATTTTTAGCTATAACTAAACTTTACAGCAGATACTATGAAACAAAATGGAAGTAATCATTTCTAACATACAGTATTTATTAATCGTAACTTTCCATTTTGCTCTCTAGTGCACCATTTTGCAGATATTGCTCAGCATTTTTTTTTTACAAATCATTCAGTGAGATGTCAGGTTTAGAAGCTAAACTCACTGTACTCATTTCTACTAATGGGAACTGGGGAGGAGAAACCAGGCAAAAAAAGAAAAAAACAAATTTGAAAGATTTAATTACCTGCCAATTGCTTGATTCACTGTGGTGGCAAATCGACTGCTTTACAGATTAGAGGAGTGGAGTGGAAAACAATTAATTGGATGCAACTGTTCGCCATCAGCAAGATTCAGCAAAAAAAAAAAAAAATGTTGAATATGATTCATGCAACTCTCCTGATGAGTACAGGAGGAGAGTGGAAGTTATACAAACGATCACTGGGTCATTGGGCCTCTATAAGAAGAAGATGATGGTGGGATCATCGTTTATCTGTTTTTCTCATTATCTCAGATCACCACATCTCTGCCTGGGATTTCTCAATTTCCTAATTAAAATAATAACGAATTAACTGCCTGAATAAACACTGCACCTGGTACTAAATATGCTTGTCATTGATTGGACATAACTATGGATTTGTTCAGAAGATACAGTGGGAATGGGTCCTTACACAGCCAAAGTTAAATTAGAACAAATAAATAAATACAAAATAATATATTTCGCTCATCATTCTCTGCGGTGGTCCAGCCCTGTGGTGCCGACCTTAACACTCACTGATGAATGACTTTTCTGCCTCAAACATTCCCGGTTGTCCTGTGAGACGAAAAAAATATAAAAAATTTAAAAAGAAATACGTTAATTTTAGCTTCAATTTTTCCTCTGGCTGATGTGTGCAAAGTGCAACAAGGACATACTGAAAGCACAAACACAATACACTCGTCTCACACACACACACAGCAACCAGCTGTCAGCATCAAATATTCATGCAACAGATCTCCAAACACTACAAGTCTGGAACAGGTGTAGGAGCCGTTTCACAGAGAAAACTTGACGAGTGAGTCACCTCATCCCCACCAGTAACTCTGGTGACCACAGACATTCCAACTCTGCTTTTGTCTTCCTAAAACAAAACAAACAAAAAAACGCTTTTATTTATGTCTCTTTTGTAAAAGTCTAAGTGCTTTGGTCAAACATGCATGCAGTGATCCCTGACTATCCTGCAATTCTTTCACCCGACCTGAATAAATTCCCCTGTAGCCTCTGAAGAGTCTCACACTGATGCAGATTTGAGAGGTTTTGGCTTTAATTTAGTGTAACACAATATGTAAAACTAGAACCAATTTACAATCATCTTACATTAATCTCGCCCTAATTTCACCATTTTGAAGATACAGAAACGTTTCAATTTAATTCATAGTTTGACACTGCATTTTAACTTTATTTCGACAAGCAAGTGCAAATATTTCAGCTACTTATTTGAGGTGTTTATTGTTTGTCAAAACTAAACTCAAAAACAAAATGGTCAAGATGTGACTGGGTGTAAATATAGATTTGATGAGTTCTCTGTCTCTTTTATGTTAGATAAATAAAAATCAGACTGATTATAAAACAAGCCCCTTGCTTTGTGAGGTGAACTATTGAATCACACTGTTATCAAATTTATTTGCTTTAGGTTTTCTTGGATTAAAAGAATGTCCACCTAGATGAGCTCCAGCTTTGTCATGTCAACACAAACATATTGGATTAATCGAGGTATCATAACATATGTATATACTATACACAGGGCTACTCAACTGGCGGCCCGCGGGCCACATTCGGCCCGCGAGTGACCAAAGTTCGGCCTGCCAATTGGTTCATTCATCTCTTAAGCCCAAACCCTCGGTTTTGTACCTTAATTATTATAAGTTATTTTAAGTTAATCATAGACATGTTTGGTATCTACAAAAACATCAGAATCTTGTCTAGAAGCTGGTAAAAATTATTTCTATGCACACTACAAACAGTTAAATTTACAAGCAGTTGAAGATAAAAATATGAAAGTGAAAATTAAATTGGTTTAAAATTTTGGCAATTCAGAGATGTCAAAAATAATATTTGTGTTAAATAGGAGGCATAATGTGTTTTTTGTTTTTGATATTGTTTAATTATCACTACTTTTATAGGGTTCTGTATGTCGTATTTATGATTAAATACAGCAAAATAAACTATTTCAAAGGTAACAGATGTTTGTAATTATTGGTTTATTTACACAATAACTTTAATTGCTGGATGTTCGGCCCCTGAGCTGTTGAACTGCAGTAACTGTGGCCCCGGAGCAATTTAGTTGAATAGCCTTGTACTATACACATGGGCATAACGGACGCGGGGTACGCGTGAAACATGTTTTTCACTTTCCGTTTCTGTGCCCTCTGTCCCCTGCACTTTTTTCAACCATTACAATTGTCTAATCTGCTATTAAGATTCAGTAACGCGTTTTTCCGAGCCGTCTTTAAATGCACCATGAGATAACGCGGATGTACGGATCACCGAGAGGTGCAGAGTTGCACCGTGGGTTAGACACAGATGTATACAGGCTGTCTGTGAGTTCTGAAGGATCACAGAACGGCCGGTGTTCTGTCGGGTCAGGCGGCTGTTATGCAGCCACCTGTGTTTTTGTTCTTTTGCCCCATAAAACACTGCTGGTGTGGATGAAACTAACGTTGGGAGCGGCCCCTCCCAAATTGAAAAACAGTAAGAAGAAAGGTGAGCTGGAAAAATTAGCAAACATGTTAAAAAGAAAGGTAAACAAAGAAACTGGGAGGTAGTGCAAGATGAAGCCAAATGTGCTAAATAAACATATGATGAAAAGGCAGAGGCCAGTGATGACACGGACCAGGACACAGACCCAGATCCAGGTTAGCAGCTCTGAATACACACAGTCCTTCATCCCAGACTTGGTTTATGAGTTAAAATGACTTAATAATTGCCTGATTTTTATGAAAAGCTGTTTATTTAATAATCTTTTAGAAACTTATTTGTATTTTTATTTGTGAGTTGCATGATGTAATGTCTGTTTTGGTTATACAGGCCCATCAGTAAATTTAGGTGATTATCATGATTACACCTGTTTATTGGTTAAAATATTAATATTCTTATTTTAAACGTGTAGTTGAGTCCCAGCTCTGCTTGGCACAATGTCATATGTTACAAATAAAACTAAATCAAGAATAGAAAAAAAGTAAAATGGAACTCTAAACTCATTTAATAATTTATCACATTAATTTCCTGATCTCAGCCACAGCAGTGGGTATAAAACCAGGATGATTCATACGTGGACTTGTTGATGAACCTGTCTTTATAATAGTTATGAAATCAAGTGTTTATTTATGTAGGTAAAAATATGTTAAGCAACCTGTTAAAATGTATAAAATACTTCAGAATGCAGGAAACAGCATCTTCTTCCATCAAAATTTCCCCAGACCCCCCACCAGTGTACCCTTCACACACATTACAATGCTTCTGATGGCCATGAGTAGCAGCAAAGACGAGTAATGTTGGAGCACTTCTGTAAAAGAACTAGTCTGTTTCCTGGTGCTGTACTGTGTGTTACGTGTTTTCAACTACTAAGGAGAGGTGGGATTGAATGAGAGAAGATCATAAAAAAACTCTTGACCTCTGAAAAATTTGTCCCCCTGCCATCTGAGATGGTGGTTACGCCCTTGATTTTACACTTCTGTTTGTCATACAGATTAAAGCCATTAGATTTAGAGCATGGCCACAGAAAACAAAACAAAATTATTTCTTTTTTTTTTTGCTTCAACCCCTGTATGTACACATTTTGGCAAAACAAGGATTTGACTTAAGTAAAAGACTAAAAAGAATAAAACTCATCTCATTTGTTAGTTCAAGTTGTTTCCCGACAACCTCCATATTCTTCTTTTTTTTTGTCTATGACTCTCAGCCATTCATTTTAAAAAGTGACAAACTGACACAAAAATCTAAATCATAAATATTTAAATAAGGCAGCTGCTTGTAAAACAGTGATTGGATATATTTTTTATTTAATAAAATAAAAACATATGAAGTCCTACATGTAGCAATGTAGCCTCTACATGTTCACAAGCTTTTGTTTCACAAAAGTAGCAAAAGTTGTAATGTGCTGTAATATGGTCTGAAAATGTCACATAGAAAGTAAACGAGGCCCCCTTCAGGCATTCTAAGGTTAAATTTATTTTCAGTTACTTTTTCTACATGCTTGGAGGCCTCAAAAATTAATGCTTATACAAAAATTTACAAATAATGTGTTTCACAAATGTGCTTGTGCAGCAAATGTGTCCTGTTTATGCCTCTTTGAATGAGAACATGACGTTTTTAATAAATCTGTCAATCAACACGAGGTTTGGTCAGAGAACTGGAGGGAAGGAATGAGTGCAGACATTTAAAATAAAGGATAGTTTGTCAAGGTCATAGGAATGGCTCGGGATGTTTCAAATTGTAATAAAATTTTCTAATAAACCCAAATGTAATATTCTAATTATCTCTAAAAAAAATTAAAAGGTTTAAAGTGGGTCCTTATTTGTGTGTCATTATAAAAAAATCTATAAATTTATTTCCAAATATTTACAACCTACATGAAAAAATATGCCACTGAAACCCAAAGGTTGCTCATTTTCCTCCAGATTTCTATCACCAACGCTGAAGGCTTCCAACAGATTTTTCTAAGGCATGAGGAACGTACAGCTCTATTAGAGGGCGGAATTCAGTTTATTCCATTCCCAAAACCCAAACAAATCAAAAAATACATTAAAAGTCAATGCATTAAAACAATTAAATGTCCCTGCAAGTATTGCACTTCAACACATAACAGAATACAAAAAGAATGATTTAAATGTAAGCCCACCAGTGCGCGGGACACGTGCACGCTCTTCTGTGTATTCATCTTTGAGAGTGTATTTGACTTGCAGAGTGACTAAACGAGTCCACACTTTGTCTGGCGCTCACAGTCTCGGCTGCAGACTAATGTCCTGATCAATATTCCACACAGCAAGAGGACGTTCCAGGAAGTATTTTCATGATGAAGCTCTGAGATTCTGCAGCTAATAATGGAAGCACACCAGCACTCAAGCTTGAGTATTTCTGTTTGTGAGGATGATTGTTAATCAGACGCTTTCTCTAATCGCTAAAATGTGATCATTACAGCCACAAAGTGACAACAGTCCAAATCATCCCATTTTCAAATTTTCTACAGGTTTACTGATAAATTAAAGTGAAGTAAAAGTAAAACATATTGATACGTGACAAGAAATTTCATGTATTGCATTACTAACAGCTGGTGTCAAAAACAATATAGTATTAAAAAAAGTCAAATTAAATAAATCATTACCCAAAAATTATTAGATGAAACTGGAAGAAAATATTTTAAATTGCATTAAACTGAGAGGTTGTGAAAAAGTCATAAAATCTTGACGCATTTTTACAAATCAATGGTTTTTTTTTTGTTTGGTTTTTTTTTTGGAGAAAGGTCACTAAGGTCATTATTTGGCAGAAATACTGTAGAACACTTTGACAGATGAGTTGCTCAAAACATTAATGATGTTGAATTACCAACTTTAATAAAATTGAGTGCAGAAGTCAGAGATGGGCAACTGGTGGCCTGCAGGTGGTCCATGGGTGGCTTCCATCCAGACCACCAATGAAGCTCTTTGAGTCTAAAAGCTGCTTTATGAGTGCTTTTGTAAGTAAAAAACAAAAATCATTTTAGTTTTATTAGGTAGCTTATCTGTTCACAGAATTTCAAGGCAAATTTTGTGTTTAGTCTGCTTAGAGACGCTGCCTGCCACGAGGGATTTTAATATAAACCACCACTACAACACGCTGCACAAAGCTAAATATGAGAAGTTTAGTGAAGTCGCAAATACATAAACAGTACAAGAACCAGGCAGGTGTCTGCACTCAGCTTATGCTGTTATGCTTCAGCTTGCTAAAGTAAATATCTTTTTGTTTCTTTGCTTCAAACGTCTTATATTCATATTTAATAAACAAGACAACTGTTATGCATGCACTTGAGCAGAACTATTGTAAATTACCGCACTGTATGTTGGTTTAATAAACATAATTTATACACAAACATTTTTAAAATGGCAGTTTTAATACATTTGGGTAAGTGTGGAGCGCTATGTGGCCCTCTGGTAGTGTCAACAAAACAATGTGGCCATCATTAGGTTACCCATCCCTGGCATAGGTGATGACTATTTCAAAAACATAACCTACTAGATCCCCTTTTTAAAATACCTGGACAGCTCCATTAAATTGTGATCCTACTTTTTAATCTGTTTCAACAGCTTCTGTCACTTCTGTCTGCAGAAGAAGAAGTTATTACATCACCAAAATCTATGCACAATGTGTGTGTCTTAATGTTTGGCCAGCCTCACCAACATCAGCAAACAGTGAAAAAAAAAAAAACAGTATGAAATCATCTTTTTCACTTGGAAAACAGTCCAGTGGAAAATGCCAGAAAGCAATTCTTGAAAAAAGTCTTCTGCATTCAAGCCCTAATGGCACTGCAAGTGACAGTTTATTCTCTGCTTGGTTCTGATGAATGGATTACGCACACATATGCACACACACACAAGTTAGTTTTTCTATCCCCACGGGGACTTTGCATTCACTTGCATTCATTTTCTGGTCATTCTAAAGTTTAACACTGACTCCTTACCCTAAACCTAACCACCCACGTTCATACCTGACCCTATCTGGCCTAAACTCAATTCACACCTTGGTCCTAAACCTACCCCCCTCAGTATCCATACCCATTGGGTCCCCACAAGGCTGTGTTTTTCTGGAAAATGATCCCATGATGTAGCAAAAACATGTTCACACACAAACATCCTTGTACCTGCATCAAACTGAGCACTTTGTATTGACTTTCATAAATTTGTAACTGCATTTATGCCTAACCCAGTCAGTTTCCCTAACTCTAACCATTACTAGTCTTTTCCTAACCCGAACCAAAATTTAATTCACACCATAACTCTAAACCTAACTAGAGCGCAGTAGAGCTGCAAAAAAAGTGAGGACTAGGAAAATGTCCTCACTTCTCAAAAATGACCTCACTTTGTTGGTTAAAAACATATACTGGTCCTCACTATGTAGCAAAAACAAGTACACACACACTCCCACAGAGTCCCACAGAGCCTTTCTCAGCATGATTACCATCTGCAAGCTTCTAGCCAAGAGAAAATCATAAAACACCTGCAAGCCTCACGTCTGAGGCTGTACATAAACACACACAAAAGAACACACTCGTGTCCATTCCAGTTTCATAACTCTCGCTCTTATCGTGTCTTATTGGGACACACTGCACTGTCACAATCTCTGCCAACCCCCACTATCATCCGTCTACACACAAACACACACACATACGCCTCTTGTGCCATTCATCCATTTATTCACCTGACTGAATAACAGCCACTGGTCGATTGCATTGACCACTATCACACTATAATGCATGTTTTTTAATTAAAATCTGCCTCAGCACTTTGAGCTCGATCCAAAACAGTCACATGACGCCTGTGATTGTGTGTGTGAGTGTAAACGCACAATTGTGCATGAACAGAAAGGGTTCGGAAAGGTTTAAGGTGGAAGATAGGTAATGTATCATGTGTCAGCACCCGTGACTTTGTGGTATTTTACAAGTTCTGATTAAAAGCTCGTTCTGAAGGCTATACGGTCAGGTCGATAGTTGATTCAAGTATCTGCTCATAAAACATCTAGATGTGTTTAGAATGCATGTAAATTCTAAATGCCTTAAACAAAGAGGAGTTACTGTAATTAAAATGTGGAAAATTATGAGAAGGAAATGAGCACAAAATGAGACGACGAAAAAAAAAGATACAAGAGAAAAACAAAGGGACTGATTTTTATGCATTTTGTAATCAAATGATGAATTGTTGTTTCCTGTTTGTTTGCTGTGCCTGTGTTACACTGCCATGACAAACAATGTCATTTTGTTAGAAAACATTTGTTTTGTTCTGCAGCTCTAACAGAGAACAAGGAGCTCATTAGTGACCAAAACAAGCAGTTTATTTTGAAGAACCCGGCACATTATTAGCAAACATCCTCACCCTGTTCATATGTTAAAATAGACATAACAAATCCTATTTTTTCACATTTAAATCATTCAGTTGGGGTCTATAAAGTGGAACTGTAATGCTTTGGTCTTAATTGCTCTATATTGTAAGTCCACAAGCCCCTCTACAAGCCCCCCTTCTTTAAAGTGCTAAAATATTAAAGAGAAATAATGCAATGCCAACTATAAAACTTATTTAAACGCAGTAACTAATTGTTAGTATTAAGTGGTTTTACATAATGTACATATTTTGTAATCATATTTATCCTACTGTATATTCATTTATTCTGTAAGCAATAAAAACTGATGAAACATTTTATGCATAAACACCTACATTTTGTTTTATTCTTGTTTCCAGACTACCGTTAAACTCTTACTAAAGCTTTACAGAGTGGCAGATGGTAAACTACTGAAGCACAGACAGCTGCACTCTCTTGCTCTTAAAAAACAAACTTTTTTTTTGACGAATGAGTAAAGTTACAGAGCAGAAAGAGAGCGAGAGAAGTCGGGTAGGACCAGTGCAAACCTTGAGCTTTTAATTATTCACTACAGAGATCTTTGAGCATTAAAATACTTCAGAAGTTTTTTTCTTTAGAGGAGAGCAATCCAATCCTGCTACATATTTGTTTAAAAGAAAAGCTAGATACTTCTGATGACAGAGCAGTTGGTGCTTGAATCCACCCACAAATCTCCTGTTCTGTTTTATTTTACCTCATGAACAAAAACCAGAGACACTTAAACTCCTCCACTTGAGCTGGTAGCTCATTTCCAACCAGGAGATTGCTTTTCCTGCCGAGGCCACGGCCTCACACACGGGAGTACTAATCAGTTTCACTCTCAGCTGTAAACTGCTTCAGTGCCTGCTGAAAGTCCTCGCTCAGTGAGGCCAGCAGGACCATGTCATCCTTCAAAAGCAGCAATGAAACTGAAAAATTCTGTCCAAAAGAGTTATGAACAAAACTGTCCACATGGGCCAACCTGGTGGAAAAGTCGAGTAGGACCTGGCTGCAGAAAGCAAAAAGGGGCGGGGTCAGATGTCAGACCCATACCATATTTGGAAATGGCACCATTACACTCCATGATGTCCATGATCACTTACAAATGCCGTAAAGAAGCGGGTGAACTTTTTTGTCATATGGTTTTCATTTAAAAAAACAGAAATTGTTCTATTGTTATTTTATACTCCAAAAATGGAAAAAAACATCTTTTTCTTTTTGGTCAAACCAAAAGTCATGGCAACCCAACACTAAAGAACCTTTTTTTTTCTTGTCCTGTGGAACCTCCTGCTGCTTTAAGTTCCTCACCACGGACCTCTTGGAGAAAGGCTTAATGTGCTAACAGCATCAGAAGCTCCAGGAAACAGTTTGAATCATCAGTGAGGTACAAATTATCAGCTGACACCTGTTTTAAAAATGTAAAACTAGATAGCTAATGTTTATTTATTGCAGCTGCCTGGTTAGCTAGTTATACAACGTGTTTATTCATCCCAATAAAAGACCATATAAGGTGGAGCTAGATACATACGTTTTTTATTGGCAAGACTAGCTATATTAATAAAAAATACAGTCTGCAAAAAAAAGTAGATTAAAAAATGATTTAACTGACACTGGTAAACTTTCGGTTTGAAAAAAATTAAAAGACAGACTGTTTTCCAGTTTATGGAGATTTAAAAATTAAAACAAAATAACTATCAGTTTTTCATTTTTCAATGTTTTGTTCAACAATGTTCAGATTATACTGTGTTTAAAAAAATGAGGAATACAAGTAAAGTCAATAGCCTTCTATAGTTTAGTTAATAGTTCTGCAGATAGTAATAGCACCCCCTTCATTTACTGAAGTACAATGGTGTCATTTACAAATGGTCTGGGTCTGTTGTCTGACCTTACCCCACCCCGTTCTGTTTTCTACAGCCAGCCTTGGATACGTCTGACTTAGCTCTCACTGCGGTGTTACAGGGACCAACATCACCTCGAGATCTTTCCATCCTTCATGCAAACTCAAAAATCCCAATGAGGTTGAAGAGCTGGTCCAGTGTTCCTCAACCAGGATGAATTTGATGGTTGAAAATGGTTTGATATGTCAAAGATAAAATAAAATCTTCGAGGTTAGACATACTATGCACTCTTCTCAGAGGGCTGGAGCTGACAGTTTTATTAATGGATTTAACATTTTAATTTTCTGCTTTGATTCATTCTCTTTGATGACTGGAGGCAGACATAAGACTGATGACTTGAACCAAAGCATGTCTGTAGTTCTCGACTGAAGAAAGCCGATAACGCATCTTTTCTCCCGGGAAGCCAGTCAGTCAGCGGCAAAGCCGTCTGCAGACGCATGACAGTCTGAACAAGTTGTATCACCTCCACCTCAAACATTCTTATCATTCAGTGACAGCACCCAGACATCCTTTCTAAAACCTCCTACGGCCGGTTCCTCCCCCTTTATCCGCACTGCTCCCCCTCCTTCTGTCCTCTTGTCCTTTTATCTCCAACCTTCTTTTCAGTGAGGGATGATGGAAGTTGATATCTGTTGCATGTTGGAGTTTGTTCTTTGGAGGGAGGACTATAAAAAATGAGCAGACAAAAGCTCAAGTACATTTCTGTTCTATAAACAAACTCTGTAAAATGAATGTCAATGAAACTAAACTCGTTTATACATTTCTGCAGACCTAACTAAAGCTGTGCCACAATTTTGATTTCATGTAAAGGCTATAGTATGATTTTAATTTCAGAATATTATGACTTTTTCCTCATAATATTATGATTTTAATCTTGTAATATTCCAACTTTATTCTCGCAATATTACGACTTTATTTTCATTACATTATTCTTAAAAAAAACCTTGTGTGACCCTAATACTCTGTCGTATGAAACGTATATTTGATTGTGTGAAATAAATATATTTCTCTTAAGATCATGTTTCTTTTTGTTCGGAGCAGGTGCAGCATGTCTCTGTTTCTATCCACAGAGTTCTGAAAATGCCAGCTACAGGGTATTAATCATTTAAAGCAACTTATAAATTCCTGCAAACTCTTGAGCTTGCAGCTGCAGTCAGACGTGCATGTGTGTATCAGCCTGAAACAAGTCATTAAAAATAAGCCGACATCGGTCCAACAACACACGTGACTGGATGCTTGCAGGTTTGTCTGTATCTCTGTGTTTTATGCAGATTTGTACAACATGGTGCATCCAGGTAAGCTTCCAGCTTGAGGCGTCTTTTGCCCCCCCCCCAAACCTCCTGTCGGCTGGCTGGAGCCTCTCGATGCTTGACTCTCATGGTTAATGCATGAGAAGGGAGAACCCTGGTCCCCTTTGTTTCTCCCCATCTCTGCTTCCTTAGAATAGACCTGATCCTTACCATCCAACGGAGAAAGATAACACTGCTTCACTCTCCGGCGCTCAGCTCAAAGGATGAGTTTGAAAAGCTAAGAAGCAAAAGCCAAGATGTGGATAGAAAAAAGCAGATGACACCGAGAAATGACGGCATACAGCCTTATAAATATGTCAGACAAAGAGTTACACTCTTTCCTCACAGCAAGACACCTGTAGGTTCAATTCCCATTTGGAGCAGGACGGATGGGTGAGATAAAATTGCAGAGGAAAAGGAAAAAGAAGGCAGAAAAACTTTTTTATAAACTGATTTTGTAAATCTGCCCTCCAAAAAACTTTAAAGCTTTTCTTCCTGTAAAAACCTTTTGCAATGTTTGATCCTTTTCCGACATTTGCTGTGAACATCCACCAGACTGAGGTTGGGTTTTAGCTGGAAAGTCATATAAAATTCACATTTAAATACAGCTGAAATAAGATATGAGGAATTTCAATGTTCAAATGCCTCAAATATTTGGCAAACAAGGAAGGGATTTGTACAAAAATAAATAAATAAAGCTGAAGCCTCCAAATGATTCAGTTTTGTGCCTTAATTGTTGTCAATGTAGTAACCCCCATCTGACTGATCAGGTTTTGCCCTTTGGTTGTGTTTCCTACATTTTCCTGTGCCAAGGCTCTGCTTTAACTGGTGCCAGGTTAAAAAAGACAAAACCAGCACAGGCCACACACAGACTTTGGGCAGCTATCACCGGGATACTTCCTTTGGGCTATATTATGAGATAATTCTGAAACGGCCTGACAGTGGCACAGACTAATACCTGTCTTTGAGGGGGAAATTTATTAATCTACAACAAAGAAGGCTTTAGACAGATACACTGCTGTTTGATGTAATGCTTTACCGTTGGCACCTAAAATCTACATAAAAATGTACAATTTGACACATTAATGCCACATAAAACATTCATTTTATTGCTTTATTTTCAACGTTTTTATGATTTCTTATATTACACAAAATTTGTATCTGTCCAATGCATGCATGTTGTCATTTTTTGATTTAGTTTTGACATCATAGCATGGTATGTCAGAAGGATTTTAACCCTTCTATGGCTGCAAAGTTGTTGTTTTGTTCCAGAAAGTGTTAATATTTTACTGTTTTAGAATGAAATAAGGGTGAAATATCAAATATACAGTTACCTTAAACTGGTGTACGTGAAAACAACTGTTATTCAATTAGAATTCAAAATGGAAAACCTTCCTTTTGTATTAGCGCTAACTGTAATTTCCTATCTTTTTATTTTTTTAAAAGATGCTTTTTAAATTGTTTTTGCACAAAATTTGCAGCATGAAGGATTTTTAACTCTGAAATAGCTAGTCCCAATAAGAAGTGAGTAAAACTAATCAGTCAAAACAACTAAACTGACAGATAAATATGTGATTTTTTTTTTTTTTACATGTGATGTTGCACTGTCATCAGCGTTTACCTGACTTCATGTTTCTGTCCGTGTCTGTTTGTTTGTGTGATTCTGGGTACAGTCGGTGTCCTCTGAGGCTCAGATCATGCTGTTGCTATCACAGTCACTCCCATCAGATTTTTCTGCACATGCACACAAGGTCTATCCCCCAAGGAAGCATGCAACGTTCCCCGTCAGCTCAGCCTACACACACACACACACACAAACACACACACTAAAAAACATGCATTATAGAAACAGCAGAGCTGACGCTGGTTGACCTGGTCGCCATGACAACAGTCATATTCACCTCTCAAGGTGTGAACAAAACTGTATAACCTAAAAGTGTAAAAAAGATATTAAAGAAAAGAATTCCAAATTTAAAATGTGTTTTTACGAGCTGGATCTAATTGGAAGGAAAAAGGTGAAATCAGTGACATTAAATGTGTTATTTCCACTGGAGGCACTCAAAGTCAAGAAGACATTTGTAAAGATCTTATTATGTAAAAAAAAATGTAAAAGATGATGCTGACACTTTAACATCAGTTAGATATACATTGAGGATTAACAAAAGGTTAGAGATCATGAATAAATGCTATTTTCGGATAAAATGATACATCAGTTTATATGCTGTTTTGCTGATAATATCTATGAATAAAGTTTCTGCAGCTACTACCACATCAAATTTTAGCCCAATATTCCTGAAAGTGATTGTTGGAGCCATTTTGCTAACATTAATGAGCTGCAACAATTCTTTTAAATTAGGATGACTTCAAAAGTGAGTCACTTGTAGAACTCCTGTTTGGAAAACTGCAGTGCATCTTTACTTACAGCTCCATGGAGAGGCACGACGCACAAACGCAGGCTGTGTCTCAATTCATGGGCTGCATCCTTATGAGTACGTAGCCCACCTGGAGCATGTGGGCCAGGTCCTTTCAAGTCAGGGTAGGCTGCATGAAACTGCTGTGAAATGAGACGGTTCAGCCTTTGCTTTACATACGTTTGCGTGACCACACGCTACCCCGTCCCATAGTGATAGGTATCATATCAAGCTTAAAATACATCGGGACATATTCACACGTCTTTTCACTGGAAACATAAACAATAAAAAACATTAATAATTCAGGTTTAGCTCCATTATCAGTACTTGTGTTGCATTTTTTTAACATCTCATTGCAGCATGAATTTCATCAGCTAAGTTGCTAAACTTACTTTTAAAAACAAATTCTTGGTCCATGATGAATTTCCAAATTACGCTGACTTGTTGAAAAGAAAAAAAAAAAAAAGCGAAACTCCACTGAATTTGTTCCTCTGTTTAGTTGCTGTCGGCGCATTGAATCCTGGGATATCCTCAGCCGGGAAGGACACTCAGATTCGTCCTTGATTTTCGAGATTTTGTGGGCCGCATTCCTCGGCCGCATGAGGAGGAGCCTTCGAATTGGGACAGCGCTCAGCACAGGGAAGTGAAATAAGTGGCTGACAAATGCGCACTCATGAGGATGCAGCCCCTGAATTGAGACACAGCCACAGTCTTATCATGCATCTCCAACTGATTTACTTCAGGAGTAATTCAAGATGGCTGCCAAGGCTAATTGACAGTTTTATGAGTATTTAGCAAATAATTACACCAATACACCAAGCTTCATATTGTGCATAATCTTGACATAAAACTTGATTGTTTCATGTTAAACTGTAGTTTCTCTGAGGTTTGTAATGTGTCAGCTCTCTCCCACAGCCGTATGCATTCTGACTGAAACAGAAAGAAACACTGAACATGTGCAGCATGAAAACGTGAGAACCAGCCAGTGAGCTGGAGTGGTGGAAAAGGTAGAAAGCAATTTAGAGAGAGAATAAAAAGAGACTTGAAATTTGAAGAAAGCAAAAAAGAAAAAAAAAAACAAGTGATGGACAGGAGGAAAGTCGTATTTGAGAGTTAGTTTGAGGAAGAGGGAAAAATATTTTTGCCACTTCTTGAAAATTGCTTTGCCGGCATTTCAGTGAGGTTGAAAGGTGTTGTTGGAGTAGTGATTGCTTTCACCGCTTCAATCGAAACTTAATTGTATGTCTGGATTCGGGCGGTCGCTTTATGCTGCTGCTGGCAGCAACAAGACGCAATGACAATTATAAATTATTTGAGACTTTTGGTTGGCTGCATGATTTAACTGAAGCAGGTGATTCTGCAACGCAATCAGGATTTCTGTAATCGGTAGGATGCTTTGAGACACCGGTGTCAGAATATCTGCCAGTTACAATTTTATTTGAAAAAAAAAAAACTCCTTTTTAAAACAAAAACATATTTAAGGCTATTTCATTTGGGGCATCATTTTAGAGTTATTCATACAAAAATAAATCAAGTTGCTATAAATCAATATTTATGTTGTAAATGACAAGGAGAAATTCTTAAAGCACAATTTCACAAAAAGAAATATTGCATTTTCAGCAAAATGCTGAGTGAATGCTAAATAACTTTGACGCAATGAACCGAGAAAGCTGGTTGTTAAAGCTAAAACAACAGCTAAGCAGTAGCTGTTGTAAAATTTAGCAAAACATGCTAAAACTAAAATGAGCAAAAAAATAGTTCAATGAACAAAACAGTAGCTATAAGTACCAAAACTGTAACTAAAAGTTTTAAAACAGATGCTAGAATCAGAAAAAATAACTGTCAAATTTAGATAAAAGCCAAAAGGAGCAAAATGGTAGTAAAAAGCTTGAAGATAAGTGTTAGCAATGACCAAAAGTAGCAAAATGTAGCTAATAGCTAAACATAAAGAAGCCAAAAATAGAGCATGCTGAGCAGATTTCAAAGAAAGGTTTTTTGAGAAATTAAAGAGATTTCGGTATTTTTATTGGGATTTTATTTTAAATAAAGATCTAGAAGGAAATAAAATATTTAGAAAAATGTAAAAGTTGTAAAATTAAAAGTCACAGCTCACAATTTCCAGATTAATTGATTGTTTTGATGCGTGAATAATAATAATAAAAAAGCACAATGCATGCAAAGGTATTATTATTGCAAAAACTGTTTAAATTATAATATGGAAAGCAGTAGTGAAAGTGCTTAATCTGCATCCAAACAATAAGTTTTATTTCTGTTATGCTTCAATAAAAACTTTTATGTGAAAGGAACAAATGTTTCTAGTCTTTAACACATAATTTCAATGTAAAATTCAGAAACATCTACAGGTTTGGAGCTGCTACTCACACGACAAGGAGCCGTAATTGTACCGTGATGATCTGACACCAGCAGCTATATTTATCTTCATCTGAGTCGTCTGAGATGTAATTATTACCTTCCTATTGCAGTGAGGAAAAAACATCCTCTCATTTAGGTCATTAAGGTCGCACACACTTAAATGTCTTTTTTTTTTGTCCTTATAAGCAACCTCCTACATTCCTCTTACTGGAAGCTATATTCAGAGAGAGAACTATATGATGTCGTTTTGTAAGGTTTAATTACTAAAGTGTCGTTTCTGTAACCTGCTACTTTATATTAGGCTACTTTTTTTTTCTTCTAAAAAATATACAATTTATGCAAAACCTATTCTCCTTCCTGTACATTCAGCATCCTTAAAAATAAAAATTGCCTTCAACAAATAAATGGTTGTCCAGCTGCTGTGAGAGGGAAAACAGAACAGAGATTGCATCTAGTTATTGAACACAGAGATGTCACACAGACCTGTAGAAAAGCTCTGCGACAGACAAGTGTGATGATTGGAGAGGAGGGAAGAGAAAAGCACAGTTTGTAGATTTCACCAAAAACTAATTAATCAAAAGCACACACACATCTAGTATTCCAGTATACACGCACACCCAAGTTTTATTAGCAGCTCTACTTGCATGCTGTGGCTAAAATTAGTACACAGTCTGTTGAACAACAAACAGGCCACAGGGAGGAGGACATGCTGCCAAAAAATGGAGCTTGAAGAGAAAAGAGTGATGCATGTAGACAAGCAGGACTGTGTCAGTGTTAGCGACAGCAGTGGCTGGAAATTCATTCAAACATTCACAGTGTTTATCTTCAACACTGTCCAACAGAGGAAATTAAAAAAAAACATTTCAGCATATTTAATTGGGTTTAGTTCTGTTTTCTTTTCTTTTTTTTCTGTCAGTTTTCTTTGTTTTGTTTGGAATCTGATTGTTTCTTCTTGCAAAGTGGTTTAAATCAATAGCTTCTGGGCAAAACTGATGCACGCAACCTGATAAGGAAAAAAAAACCTGTTTTAAAACTATTTTATTGTTAATCTGCCGCACAATTAGCTTGATGTTTGTTAAAATTTTAAAATGTGAAGCTAAAAACTGTTTTTTTTAAACATAAATCCAGAACTTTTGACATAAAACAAGCTACTTTGACAAATTCATAAACCTTTCTTCAACACTGAGTTGTAAATGTGTCTGTTGATGGTTGCACTTAAGATTTAGTAACGTTTACATGAGGAAACAACCTGCAGCTCATCTGCGACTCATTTTTTTCCCCTCTATATGCAGACGTAAACCAGCACAGCGATGGCTTTTTAGTGTCGTTCCCAGGTGTTCTTGTTTTTTCCAGGCAATGAATAACTCATACAAATGAGTTGCAAAAACATGGAGTGGGTGTTTCAATATCCCTCATCCATATTCATTGGTACCGCAACACTCATGGTTTATCCTTTTAAGGTGCTAAACTGACAATTCACAGCACTTACACAGCAGCACATGAAACGACAGCAAACAAAAGTTGGAAAGTTTCAAACTGTAAAATTCAAACCTATTTTAAAAGAAACAGAAGCATCTAGTAATGAGGTTGAATTCATATTATTTCGCTTTTAAGGTCTTTATGTTTTGAACTGAATTGCTGCTCTATGCAAATCAAGAAATGACTCTGCCGACATGCTCATTTGTCATGTTCGCAGTCTTAGTTTAGCATTACTCAGCATGGTCACTATGAGCTGTAAAGTCAAAGTACAGCATGAAGGATGGGAAAATCTTTACCTTCCAAAATATTTGGTGATAATTAGCTTTTATATTTGAATTTATTTCATCCTAATTGAAATATAATAGCGAAATGCAAAGGTAATATAGCTCTTTTTTCTTTTGTTCTATTTGCGTGCCTTGAAAACAATATTTGTGAGTGTGCACTAGCTGCTGCTGCTGTGTTCACAAGGTCACATGTTTCAGATATTTCAGCATGAATTAATCTGGTTTATTAAAGGTTAAATGTAAAACTAACTGATGACTGTCGATGATGGCTGTGCTACTTCAGTTGAATAAAAGCTTTCACTCCCTTGATTTAATCTTTATTGTTCGATGCAAAACTCCAGGGTGAAATGATGTGAATGCTTGTATTTAGGGAAATACTGTAATTACAATAGAAGCTGAAGAAAAGAATTAAAGGGGACAAATTAAGCAAATTCCACTTTTTTAGCCGTTAAATGCATTTTGTTGTGTACTTGGAATCTTAAGGCGTTGCAGAAAAGTTGAATTTAGTTTCTCCCGGTGCTGCAAAGATAGCTTTATATTCTGTTTGGGTCATATTTTTAAACCCGTTCAATTTTCTCTATTTTCTATCACATTTTCTGAACTATTATGTCACACCAAAGCATTGGAGTTCCAGTTTATAAAGACCCCAAGTGAATGATTTAAATGTGAAAAAGAAGGATTTAAAAGCATGTTATGTATTCTTTTGCACACAAAAAGAAGACAAGAACAGTTATTTTACTAATAAAGCATGATAGTTGAGCATGAACATATGGCTGTGACCTGTTAATTTAAAAGATAATAAAAAGTTGTGTGCGTTTAAGGTAAAATGCAACAAAAAAAAGTCACACCAATAATTACTTGGAGATTTTCTTAATATCCCTTCCTGTTAGGAGGTATCCTTCATTCATTTAAGTCAAAAATATTTAAACATGCATGGATTTGTGCTAAATGTTTGCTAAATGTTATCTTATCCTAATCTCTGATATATTTGCATAACAAACATGGAGCTTTGTGCAACTCATTAGGCTGTCAGGACACAGTGCATTTATTAGCTATGATGATAATAAGGAATAATGTTCAGCTCAAATATTAATCCACTGCTGCAGACACCAAGTCCAGGGGGGGGGGGGGGGGGGGGGGGGGGGGGGGGGGGGGGGGGG
>JARVJO010000024.1:19887082-19897158 GCA_031762555.1 Cynodonichthys magdalenae | reverse complement strand
CCACACACACACACACACACAAAGAAAGTAATTAAGGCCTATAAGTCATTTGCATAGTCTGGCATTTTGTGTCTTTTCTAATTAAAAAGGGTGGAAATTTGAAAACAAGTTTACATTTTCGTTTTTCAAGTTACTAACTTTTATGAACATACAGTATTTTATACACACTAATAACTAACAGAAGTTTAAATAATGTAAATCTGATGCAGCTGAAGCTGCCGAGCTTCATCCCCTTAATGTGGTAAAGGGCATTAGAGCAATAAGGTTTGCAGATTTCCAGAGAACATTGATTTGTAAGGACAATGATGAAGAAAACAGTGACTGATAATAAGTCTGTTGAGCTAATTTATAATTTATACCAACACAAACAACAAAAAGACCACCACTGGTTTTTACAGAAACTAGAGGTTAAATAAAATGCAGCAAAACTTCATGTGAATTGAATTTGTGTGCTTTACTCAAATGGATTCATGTTAAAGTGTCTATGTCATTATTTTTTTGTAATGAATATGAATGAATTTTTGGTAATATAGTATTGATTTATTTATTGTAACAAAAGTTTCACGCCGCTGAGATGAACAGTTGTTAAGATATTTGCATGTGAGGTTACAGGAAGTGAAGTCATTATGTGACAAAATGGGCAAAATCATGTGTATAATGTAAGCTTCTTAGATATAAAGATGTCTTTGACTTTTGTGTATTTGAAGGTAATGCATGTCACAGGAAAATATTTATTATAAAGGCAGTTCATGTAAAAAATACGGACACACTCTTCATCTGTTTGATGATGATGATGGATGTAAGATGTGCATTGCAGAAAAAAATGTTTGTCTTTTTATGTTGTTTTGTTTCTTATTTTGACCTGCAAGTATTCCTTTGGGTTCTTTCTTTTAATTAATGTTGCTGTTTATTACATCATGCATAAATTGTGTTGTGTATTTTCAGTCTTTGTGTGTGTATTTCTACTGTGAAAACGTTTGCAGTGGCATGAGAAAATAACCCGCTGTGGATTATTTGTGATTTGCAGGTTAAAAATCAGGTTTAGGTTGACGTGACGTTATAGCATTGACTGTCCTCACAAAGACAGTAAGTTAGTGTTTGTGTATCCATTTGTGTGTGAACACACTTGACGTGTTTAACATTGTGTGTTTTAATCTTTCACAAGTGCAGCGCAAATCTCTAAGTGAGAGGCTTATCAACTCCTCTTTCCACTTCATTAGCATCATCCAGGAGTATTAAACTGTAACGCTCGCTCTGTTTCTTTCCCTGCTCTTCCACAAACGCTCTCTGTATGACTGTGTGAACAAGTACAAAGTCTGCAGAGACCAATGTTTGGCCTTAAAGAGGATCCCACATAGTCCAGGCAGAAACTGCTGTACTGTAAATACAGTATGTGAATGAAAAATAACCAGACAAACTGAAATGCTGAGAAACAAAGACTTTTAAACTTTTAGAAAATCAAATATCTTTCTTTCCTCTCTTTTTTTACCTTTTGTGTTGAATGCAGAGTATTGCTGTATTTTACACTCAGACGCCATCATGACCTGTCAAACTCGTTTCAGCACAAACGATTCAAAGTTTCAGCGACACATTTCTTCCTCTAGATGAGGTCTCGTACTGTTTATCCATCAAATTTACACACCGTGTTTTTCTTTCTCTTATTCTTTTACAATTTTTTTTTTCTACTGCATCTAATAATTTTGCTCATTCATTTGAATTTGAGAATTAATTATAGCTAAAATGTACTATTTACATTAAAATCAAAGCATCTGATGCCGACGCAAACTATCAGAATAATTATTCTGTTTTCTGCAACCATTTTTTGTTTTATCATAAAGTTTTTAGTTGCTTTTTAATTTGTTTAAAATGTAATTTTTAAACTTCAACATGTGACTGGTCACTAGATTCAACATTATTCATAGACATCCTGCCTACCTCAGTAAGGTGAGGGTTGGGGTTGAAGCCGCACTGGTTGCACACGGTGGACTTGCACTGGGTGCAGGTGTTATAGTTGGGTACAGCTGGTGGGTTGGACAGCTCGGTGGTGGTGCAGACTGGGCACAGTTTGCTGCTCGGCATGGGCGCGATCTGCGGCAGGGAGTAGGGCGAGGTGGGTGTCACCCCCCGGTCAGGAGACACGGATGGAGACCGGCCCGTCCTCGAGCCGCTCGAACCACTGAAGTCAACTTGGAGGTTGCGACGGGAGGCATGTTGGCCGGGACTTTGACCTCCTTGGACTCCCATGCCGGACCCGGCTGCGACGTGACCCATCCCATGGCCAGACCCTGGGACCTGCCCCATGCCAGACCCCTGACTAGACTGCATGTGTCGTGGGGAGGACGGACTGTCGTGAGCAGCCAGGCGGTAAGGCTCTCCGGCTCTGGACCCTATTCCCCCAACTGTTCCCATACCTCCTCCCATCCCCCCCATCCCTCCTCCTCCCATTCCCCCCATCCCTCCTCGTCCCATTCCCCCCATCCCTCCTCCGCCCATTGTTCCCATCCCACCTCCTCCCATCCCTCCCATCCCACCTCCTCCCATTCCCCCCATCCCTCCTCCGATCCCTCCCATCCCACCTCCTCCCATTCCCCCCATACCTCCTCCTCCCATCCCTCCCATCCCACTTCCTCCCATTCCCCCCATTCCGCCTCCTCCTCCCATTCCTCCACTGCCCATTGTTCCCATCCCTCCTCCTCCCATTCCTCCTCCTCCTCCCATCCCTCCTCCTCCCGTTCCTCCTCCTCCTCCCATCCCTCCTCCTCCTCCTCCTCCCATCCCTCCTCCTCCCATTCCCCCCATTCCTGCTCCTCCCATCCCACCTCCTCCCATTGTTCCCATACCTACCATCCCTCCTCCTCCTCCCATTCCCATCATCCCACCTCCTCCCAATCCTCCTCCCCCTCCATGTCCTCCTTGTTGCATGCCTGACTTGAGGCCACCCATCGGACTCACTGGACCCCTAAAAGAGAGTAACACAGAAAACAATTTTTAGTTTAAAATGCATGTAATAACTTCATAATAACATGTATCTTTGTTTATTTATGTTTTTAAATTTAATTATATTTCACTTTTGATGAGTAGATCAGATAAACAACAGCAGCAACAAAACTATTGTTGGTGATCATAGAACATAGTTCAAAAACAAGCCAACAACTTACTGAAGCGTTCATAAATTATGCGACATTATCTTTTGGTGTAAGAGGTTACATTAAAAACAGCAGAATAATAAGATCTTCTCCCCGTTTCCATTTAACTTAATTTTCAGTTATGTCCTGCAATGTTTCTATAATACTTTTACTTTTTTTTACCAACTCTTTACATTTTCATTGCCTTTCCCTTTTCTTTTCAGTCGGCACTAATAATAGCCTTGTTATATTGCTTTTCATTTCTTTTTCATGATAGTATCTCTTCTTTTTATCTCTTGACATTTTTCATTTCCACTCTTAAAAGAGAAGTAAACCCTCACTGACCCCCTTTTTTGTTTTTCTGGTACTGAGACTACTTGTCAAAAATGTACAAGTACCAAGGTGACAAAGGAAAAATATTCTTCTTTGTTCCTTTATTATCCAAGTTTATGAGAATTCAGAAGCTTTTCTAAAAAAGAGATCTCTGTTCCTTACAAATGATTGATATATGATGTAAAACATAACTTCTATTATTGGTGTATTTACTTTTCATTTTGTTTTGGAAAGTTTTACATGACCACAAAGTTACAGTGTTTTAAGAAGAGAGATGAGGTTGATTTTGTGGTAAATCAACTTTTGATTAATTAAAGTGATTTGTGTTGTGAAAATAAAAAAAGAACAGAAGGCAAAAAACAGAAAAGTCTCTCTCTATTTATTATATAATAAGTCCCGTACTTTAAAAGTCATAAATCTGAGTTTGTTTGTTTCTTCAAAAACAGTTCATAATAAGTCAAAATAACCATTTAACTGCAAACATCATTCAAAAATCTACATCAGAAATGCACAAGGTTTACTTTAAACATGTTAAATTAACAAAAAAAAGTCATAATTAATCACTCAAATAACTCAAACAAAAAGTCATCTCAAAGTAAAAACTGCAAAGAGAAAGTCGTGCAGGACAAACTCCTAGAGAGAACTTGCATCATGAAGGCAAATATGAGTAAAAAAAATACTTTGACAACTTTGTTTTTGCTTTATTAAAGATTTTTCACTCCAAGTCTCATATTTAAGTTTCAATCAATTATAGCAGTACACAAACAGTTTCACAACCATCAAGCATTTCTTGATTTATTCGGACAGGATTGATCAGGTCAAACTCCCTTCAGATGAGGACATTCCTTATTCCACCTCCAGACCTGCAGCAAAACAAGTCTATTTAGGTTATTGGTGAACCCAAACCAAACATCTATTTCCTCCAACTCCTCCATTCCTAATATGCCTCCATTTCTTCCCACTCTGGGCTGTTGACAGAATTGCTTTTGTACAGCCCATTTATTTCCATCTGCCTGTTCTCCCTCCATTTTCTCCACCTCCCCTCCCATTATTTCTCTCTTCTTTTCTCTCTTTGCTCTCGTCGTCTCCCTATCCTACCCAATATCTGAAAGTCACACATTTTGCACACATTAAGTTCAGCCAAAAGGAAAGTTACATTTATAGTTTCTCTACCCACAAAAAAATAAAATAAAATATAAAAACCATGCTTGACGTTTGATGGAGTTTAGGAAATTTACCTTTAAACCTTATTAGCTTTGACACAAAAAATGTTGCATGTTTGAATCTTGTTCATTATAGTCAGACATTTTGTAGCACTGTTGGAACTTTTAACTGTAGTTTCCTATCGGATAGTAGAAACTTGTCATGTGATACAATGAAGATACATTAGCTGGAATAGACTTTAATGTGGCCTTATGTTATGTTACCACAACAGCACTATTTCCAGGGAGACATTATTCAGCTTTCCATCTTACAAGTTATTCCTCCTTGCTGCTCTTTCTTGTTTTTTTTTAATCAGTTCATCCCTTGAGTCATACTTCTGCTCCTTCATACTGTTTTTTTTCTTACCTCTACAGACATGTCTCCACACTACCTTTATATTTTGAATCTAGTTTTCTCATTTTGATCCACAATTAGCACCATTTCTGGTTTTCTGCTGTTGAGTTTGGCAGCCAATGCTCTTTTCTCCTCTGTTTCCTCTAACAGATGATTCACACACTGCTAAATGCAGTTCCTACGGGCACCGGGATGGATGTGTGCAAACAAAATGTGTGTGAAAAAAGAGGGGGCAAAAAAAATGAATGAATGAATACATTATTGGTGCTGCAATACAAATACTGGTATTGGGCCTGATACCAGCCATTTTAGAAGTACTGGTACTCATTCAAAATGTCTTGATACTCAGAACTGATACCATTTTTTTTTTTTGCATGGACGTTCACATTATATTTTAAACATGACCTCTAATAGACTCCAGGGTGAATGCTTTATGCTGTCGATGTGAACCACATGCGCAGAAGAAGATGAGGTCATATATAGCACCCTGTTTACAGAAGTAAACATGGATGCTACTTGTTAGCACATCGGTTTTGAAGTTGTGCAATCAGAGCAGATTAAATAATTATTTGGCATGATTTTTTAGTTCACTGTTTATATTTGAACCTGCCTCTGGTCAGCTGCTCCAGTGCAGCATGTATTTATGGAGTGAAGCGGCATGCTGGATAGAGAACTAACTAAAATATCGATTCAGTAACTTTAGTAATGATGCGGTCCAAAACCAACGTTATTCTCATCTGTTTCTGTGGATTCTCAGTCATCTAGGACTTAGAAAATTAAAAGAAAAAAGACGAAAGGGAAGGGACCCCTAGAATACACAAATATGAGTGTGATACAGGACAACATGAGTGTAACATGAGCACAGGCATGCAGCTAATTGTAAATGAAACTTTACTGAGGTTAGTGGTGGCTTCTTTCTGCAACTTCCTTAGAAAATCTTTGTTTCTCTCTCAACAGTTATTTTCTAAAATGACATCCAAGATTTAAGTTGAGCTGAATTAGTTATTTATCTGGTTAGTATGCTTCATTTGAACTGGCCTGGCAGCTCTTAGTAAGCACCTATAAGGAAAACAAAACTGTAGAGCAAAAAAACATTACTTATTCAGTCACAATTTTAATAACATAATGTTTTCATTTACCTTTGCACCGATCTAAACCAACTTTTAAAGCATGATCCTATAGGAATGTATGCTTGCCGGCCCCTTATTAAGTTTTATAACGGAAGATACTAGAGCAGAAAATCCTTAACAGCAGAAAAGGTTAAGATTTCGAGGCTAAATTGTAATTTGATTGATGCAGTTTGATTTACAACCAGGGAAGATGGTGAACAGCACTGTTAAGCCTTTAACTACAGTAGTTTCTACAAGTGTGCAAGTGTTTACACTTTGCAGCAGTGGTTTCACTTTGTTTTTCCTTTAATATGTGTGAAACCTTCTAATTCTATGTTTAAAACAATCAGAACTAATCTTTTTGCAAGAATGGCCTGATCAAAATAAACTTTAATGATTTCCTTTCAGGAGCTTTAGCAGCTGCAGTGTTGCTGAAATGTGTGCAGAAAGGCGTGAATTTAAAATGAATTGTGAGATGCTTCTTTTCCTGCACCCCCTGCACCACCAGCACCACCAACAGTTTGATAAAATGACAGAAACATGTCCACATTTACACTGCTGAGAACAATCTCAGTTAGGGAGGCTATCTGTGTCTCAGTGTGTGTTGGACTGTTCAGTATCAGCCAACCAAACAGACACAGCTGCCTGTCTCTTTTCTAAGAGCTCAAAATCAAATATTCTGGGTTTAAATCCAAATGTGACATCCCTGAACAGAACAGCACACACAGAATAAGAAAATGAGCATGAATTGGATTTGAAAATGAGATCTGTCAGGCTGACTCTAGTTAAAATTGATTAAATTACTTATTTATTATTGTCACATATGTTGCTTAACACCCTGTGAGTTAAGCTTAAAAAGAATCCTGTTGTCTGGGACACGTATAGTCAACATATTGACAAACTGACAGGTCGACTGAATGTATAAGTGATTAACTTTGCAAGCTTATTGATCGCTAACGCGTCCGACGAGCTTAGGAAGGGTTAAACAGCTAAATTACAGCTAGGATGGCTGATTGAATGTTCAGGATTTCGGCTGATTTAAGAGCGCGCCGCATGACTGGATGACAAAAGCAAAGCTGTGAAACAATCTGACTCGCGCTCCTTTTTGTCAGCTCAGACCCTGAAATGAAAGCAGTCAGATTCTGCCAAATGGAGGCTGGTGTGAAAATAATCAAACTGAAGCACAGCAAGATGCAAAAAAGGAAAGAGGAACGATACAAAATACACCAGTTATAATGCTTGAAACCAATAGTTTCTCTCTGCAAATGTAAACCAGGGTAAAATTATCCAACCATGAACCATATAGTTTAGTATATCAGTCATGTGATCACATGACTCATTCAGCCAACCACCTTGTGGAGTGTTAATAAGGCCTGTTCCAGCTTTCCTCAGTTAGGTGTGAGGGAGGTTTGTGCTTACACACAACTTTTTGTTTGATTCAGTTTTGTTCCTTTATGCACTTTAAGGCTCACTATATAAATAGGATTTAGATCTTAAACCTCCAGTGAGCCTGGAGCCATCAATTTTGTCAAACGTTGAACTGATTAGTAATTGCAGCTAATGCTAACATGGTTCAGCTTCAATTATTTTCCTTATAACTTGTACTTTGATTTTAACTTAATAGGGTAAATGCTTCCATTTTGTTTTGTTTATGCTGTGTAGTATTCTTATGGCATTTAAACCTGGTTTGAGTAAAACTGTATTTGGAACTGTTGATAAAAATATTTGAATGTCTGAAAATGTCAAACATGCATTTACATATATAGTTGTGGACATGTGGAAAGGGGAAGTCGTTCGGTCTGTTTGCAGTTTCTGCTTTTGCATCATCAGTTTGAGCACATTAGGACTGGATTTTTCATACTGTGAAAGCAAGATTTTACCACGTCACACTGAATTCTAAAGTTTTTCACATTTAAAAAAGAAACCAAAGAATTATTTATGATGATTTACAACTGTTTGGCTAATAAAAATATATTGTTTTTATTATTTGTTTTTACTCAATTTAATATGAAATACATTTGAAATCAACTGTAAATGTTAAATTTATGGTTCAATGCAACAAAATAAAAAAAAATAAACGGCAAAAGATGAAGATAATACTTGTTCTTTTATATAACGCAGCTAAATAGAGTTCAATATTTTTAATAGATTTTATTTCGAATGTTTCTAAAAATGTAGCACAAATTTGCTGCTCTCACATTTTCTTCTCCACTTGACATTTTTCTACCCATCTTTTCCCACCCCTCTCCACCACAGTGATGTTTGTTTACAGAACAGCTTAATAATGCCCAAATCAGACTGACTTTATAATTACTCTCATTAAAACAGCTAACAGGCTCGTGAGATGATCACTGAAAACAAAAACAGCATCGTGTTGCCAGTAAACAAGCAAATCACAAAAAAAAAAAACAGCACCACAAACCAAAGCTTAACCTGACCAGGAAAATATATGAAGTTTTATCTGAAATCTAAACATTACACATAACACCAAAACTTTGAAGGAGAGTTTTGAGTTGAATGTAAAGTCAGCTAATCTCAAATGCAGGAGAAACATAAAAAAAATGTTATTTAAAAAGAAAATGAATAAAATCCCAAATTGATTGGATAAGAGTGACACTTTAGACATTTAGAGGTTGCTGAAAGCAAACAATAACCTTTTATTCTAATTAGTTTTTTCTGGAGGGGAAAACAATAATGCTTGTATTTTATGTAAGATTTATTTGTCTTTGTGTTGCATATTTTACTCTTAGTGTTTAATTGATTGACATGTTAACTTTGACAGCAAAAAAGGTCAACGTGATAACTGCAAAAAAACAGAATACATGAAGTGAAGATTTACATCAAATTTACAGTAAAAAGTCTTGTTTTGGAGCAAGACATCATAACAGCTATCTTTGCCTCATTTGCAGCAATTTGTCAGTTAATAGAATTGTTCCTTGTGAGTTTCTCTCTATTTATTACCTTCTGTCCCATTTACTGTCCTTTTGGAGTCAGAGAACCAAGAATCCTTTTATTCGCCGCCCAGCATAAAACAACCTGCTGCATGCTGCGGCGGCTGCTGCTGAAGCAAAAGACTGCTGGGGGGTGGTTAACAGTTGAAAGTGTGGAGGGAAAAGAGTGGGACATTTCCATAGCAACAACTAAATTGCTGAGCACTGAATTTTTGACCTTGTTTGTGACTGCAGAATTAGCTTGAAATTAATGACTAATTTTTAATTAACTAGCTGAAGATTTTGGTAAAAATTTAATTACTGTCAAAAAGAGAGCGAAAAATCAATCCCAAGACTCAGTAACTCTGGTAAAGATGTTTGATTCAGACTTGTTTCTGGTTTTCTTACTTATAAATTAAAAGCCTTGTATTCCTTAATGGAATTTGTTTTAAACTATCACCTTATGTGGCAAAATGACAAAGTTGGAGCCATTTTGGTCAAACCTTGAAAATAAAGCACAATCTCAAGGGACATTATGAGATGTGATGCTCTCAAGGAATATGTTAGGAATGACTCTCATCTACTACCACAGCTCAGTATCTGGACAGCATACTGAGTTTTACCATTTTTCTCTTTTATTAAGATCAGTTGGTTGAGGTGGCAAACTGATTCAGGTTGTCTCAAAACAGTAATTAGTTGTAGATCTAATGATTGCTTTCTGTAAGTTTTAATAAAATTTGTCCAGTGGCTCATGAG
Source organism: Cynodonichthys magdalenae (assembly GCA_031762555.1). NCBI lineage: Eukaryota > Metazoa > Chordata > Actinopteri > Cyprinodontiformes > Rivulidae > Cynodonichthys > Cynodonichthys magdalenae. Next base: position 19,887,348 of record JARVJO010000024.1, on the reverse strand, counting down.
ATATTTTACTGGCATACATGAACACGCACACATGCCTTTGGCTGCCGACAACAATAAACTCAGTTGTCTAATTACAGTGATTAAAAATGGATGAAAATAAGCATGGAAGTTGATCCAGACAAAAAAATCGCTCCAAAGTTCTTCAGTCTGTAAATTCAGATTTTACTGGACTAAGTAGTTAGAGTGATTAATGATGCATTTGAGTGTTTAACAGTTGAAATATTTATGGAAAAGTCTAAAAATGTCATTGTTAGTTGTATATACAG
>JARVJO010000024.1:19863738-19878302 GCA_031762555.1 Cynodonichthys magdalenae | reverse complement strand
CCCCCACCCCCCCCCAAACACACACACACACAAACACGCAACTGAAAACATCCATGTCTGTCTAAAAATGACTCAAACAAGTTGTGAGAAGTTAAAAATGTGATCCCTGTGTCTTCCTGGAGTAACTGGCATAAGTATTTTTTTTCTTTAAATGTTGCAGTTTGTGACTTTTTTCAAACAGTTTTAGCAGATGATCTATGTGACGTTTTCTGAAACAAGACACTGAGTTTGAATTAAAGATGCCAGAGAAACACTTCAGTTCGCAGAGTTAATAAGAGTTTGAACCCCAGTCAGGAGGTTGTGACAGTGAGGATGTGAGAGCCACAACAACAGAACTGTTCTGCTAGATTTGCCTCCCTCTCTGCCTCTCCTCCTCTTGCTCCTTTTTATTCTGCTCATTAACTGTCACGCCAGACTGTCAAACAGAATCAGGACCCAGCAGGTCGACAGCTAAAGGAGGCCTTCAGAAACGGGAAGGTGTCGTGGCTGAGGGGCTGGAGAAACAACTGCTCACTTCACAGCAAAGACAAATGCTCCTCGTGCTTGTCATTTGTTGCTTTAGTTTGTTTCATCACTGAGAGAATTTTATCCTTTTATTTCCATTTGTTTTAGTACATAATATGCTTACAGCTTAAACCATGTGAAACTGAAGGAGTTTTAAATGTAACCATTGGTAAAATACAAAGATGTAAAAATAACTAATTAAAATGTGGTTTATGAAGCACAAATACTGAGGCAAACTCATTTTTGGAGATAGAAGACACAACATGGACATGATCCAAATGCAAGACATTCACAAGGGGATATTGTAGTTCTTTTTATTCTGTTTTTAGAGGCTTTATGACTGATTCTTTACGGTTTTGTTTTATTTGGAAAACACGTCCTTGCTTCGGTTTGAAGAATGTGCTGTGAACCTTGAGGGGTTTCTGAAATCAGACTCATAAAAGCGGAGAGTTTTCAAAAAAATCATTCAATAAGAAAGTCAATTACTGGCTTTGCCTTTATATTTTCTTATTATTTAGAAAACGAGTATTTTTTGTGGTGATGTCTGAAGCAACACTTTCATTCCAGATGAGAAAAGGGAATAAAATAGTATTTTTCATGAAGTCTGAATCTGGTAAAAACCCACCGGTGCTTATAATATATCGCAAATATTAAACAAGAAGAGCCAGATGCTACTAATGTATTATTGTTTTAAATATAATTTTTTGTGCCATTTCATGCAGTGTTGGAGGATGACAGTTTTCCTTGTGTTTAATCAAACCCTAACATTTCTCATCCTGACAGCAAAACATGACATTTTTAAACTAAAACTGTGTATAAATACCATGTTTAAAGTGCCTGCAGAGGCATGCTATTATCATGTATACTGCTGATTAAAACATCACTTTTCAGTGTGTTAACCACATCAGACAGGAAACTTCCCCATCAACAAGAAGTTTGTCTTTTTTATCTGCACAGCTCATCAGCTTGTACGCAGCCACAAGTGATTACAGCAAAAAACCATCAACACATTCTTCCAGGAACTATTTCAGACTAAGTTTAGTTTTAATGAATGAGAGAATTCATACTTTAATATAAGTTTAGATACCGTTTTTCTTCACAAATGAGTTGTTTTCATTCAGAATTTTGTGTTGGTTAAAATTTAGTTGAATAAAACATTCTTGACATATTTGTCTCTCAATTAAAGTTACAGAAATTTTACCAGTTTTTTTAAACTAAACAAAGATCAGGCTTTAAGGAAATCTGCTTTAAGAGATGCATTTTATAAATAAGAGAAATATTTGACTTTTTTTACAGCTTTTGAAAATTGCTAAATATTTTACAACAGATGGGAGGAGAAAAATGGATCTGCTTAAGCTCCAAGATATCAACAATTAATTTTAGATTTGATAAACGACAAACTGTCCACAGGTACAATAATATATTTTATGTTTCTGTCTCATCTTGCTTTTGTTAATTTCTCAGGCTGCTGTGAAAACTAAAATCACTTAACTGTTCATCAAAGTTGATACAGCTAAGTTGAACAAAAATGTCAAATGTGTTTTTTTTTGTTGTTTTTTTTCCCCCACTGCAGAATAGTTTCCTTAGACCTGTCCAGGATGCTCCGCCTCCCATCCAATGACTACAGGAGGGATGCACCAGCTCCACGTGAGGCTAAATTATTTATAGTTAAAAAGATGTTTCTCATGATGGGATTGATGAACAAAGTTAGACAAGAACAGACACAATACCTCTTTGAAGCTGCTAAAAAAAGAGCTTTAAAAGACATCATCCAAAGTGACCTACTTTCAAAAGCCCCAATTTTCCCTCAATTTCACACTGACAACAATAACGCAGGAGTGTTTTTATGCCAAACCCCTGGCTGAGTCCAAATGACTGCAGGAAGAACTGAACAAGAAGAAAATATCACTTTGTTTTTGTCAGGGAACAAACACAACAAGAAGTGCAGGTTTTAAAAAAGGATAATTGAAAATTCTGTATCTCAAGTCCTGCATTGACTTTGAGCAAAAAATGTTGTTTTTTTTAAATCATGAAATATGATTTGGCGCATTTTACAGGGAGACGAGTAGTGGCTTCTGAAATTTAATATTAAAGGGGTAAAATAGTTTTATGGTAAATGTGAACTTTATTTATCCTTGGAGTAGGGGGGGGAACACGCCAGTAAAAATTTTTTCTGTTGTCATTAAACTGCACTTTTTAAAATCCTAGTCTTTCTGATGGGACCTACAGGTTCTGTTACAGGTGAGTAACCTTGTAATCCCACATCAGACAGCTGTGAGCCAGGTCTGGCAATAATGGCACCGTTTTTAAGATGGCATGCCACAACTGGCCCGGTTGTGGTTTGGTTTATGTGATGCTGACCCACGCATGGGCCACCTCTGGCAAACTCCATCTGGGCCACTAAAGGGCCGTCATTCTTTGTGGTATCTGGAACAGGTGTTGGTGTATTGTGTGGGCCAGATCTAGACCAGACAAATTTAGCTATGTGGGAAATTTGCATATCAGAAACAATTTACTGAAATGTTTTTTGTGTGTGTGTTTTGTTTTTCATGATTTTTGTAAAAACAACAAAAACCAACAATCTATTGTACGTTCCCTGTGAGCCTACAGTTTGTCAGCCTGCTTAGACAGCCGCATCATATCTGTTCAATCCATTCTTGGCTTTCACTTATAAACTCCAGCAAATACATCTATTTGCTGAAAACTAATACTGTTTGGCTGTCATATTGAGCTTATTGCCATCTTATCTCTAGGTGCAGAAACCCAAGACACATTTGGAGTCTCTGAATACTCTCCTTTTTTTTTTTTTTTTTGCAGAGAACCTCTGCCTGTTACTGTTTCACCCTTTCAGTAACTCTCACTGTAACATTTGGGATCATTTTAATTGAGGGACATCTAGTGCAGTTTTGTTTTGCTGGTCTTCAATTGGTAATTTGGTTACTAGGGCAGAGCTGAACTATAATCTCAGCCAAGCACCTTATTTTTCAATCCTATGTATGAAAATCTGGCTCCAGGGTTTAACTGAATGATGCAAAGTCAAATTACTGTTATGGATGAGTCCATAAAAAAGCAAATGGGTTTTTTTATATACAGTGAGCTGATGTAAAACGGTAACTTTTTTTTTTTTCTCAAACAATATGTAGTTGTCATTAGAATTCATTTTAAAAGGAAATTTTAATGAGTTCTGATGAGTTTCACACCATATAGACTCGTTTTGTCTCGTTCACTGAGAGGCATTTCAATTACATAACACAAATGAATCAAATGTGAGTGGGAGGAAAAAAGTTTCTCATATAGGAATTAAACTACCATTAATGAAACGCTAAATCTCTGCAGAGCTTTTTTAGGTTCCTTGGCTGATTGCTGGAATAGAACGGCGTGTTTAATGAACAGAAGGGTTGGTTTTTTAGACTTCTTTTAAACCAGCAGCAGATGGTAACTGTTCTCAGCTCTGATGAACCAAACACCTGGCCAATATACAACAACTCTCATTCAAACTAAGTTGGGACATTGTGTAAAATGTATATAAAAACAGAACGCAGTGATTTTCAAATCCTATAAACACATTTTATTCATAGTAGAATATAGTTATTGTATTAAATGATTAAACTAAGAACTATGAGCCATTTCTTTAAAATAAAATCAGGCAATTTTGAGTTTTATGGCAGCAACACATCTTAAAAAAAGACAAGGCCCGTGCAATTAAAGGCTATAAAAGTTCTGTAAGTGGTACACAAACAGCTGGAGAAGCCGTTTGGAATGAGTTAGGTTAATTGTCATCAGGTCAGGAGGAGGACTGGGTATAAAACAAACATTTTAAAGCTCAAAATGGTGTCCTGATGTTTGTAGATTTTGCGCCTTTTACTGTTTTGCTGCAGCAACACCTTATTCACTATCATGGGAGTAGAAATGTAGAAATGTCAGTGTAATGCCTCAGTAAAATTACAGTTGACTCACCTTGACTATGACAACGATGGGAAATTGCTGTTTTGCAAAGACACAAAATCTTTATCAGGCAAATGCTCTCTCGTACATTCACACATATCCTGCTCCGGAAAAGTGAAAATTGGTCTCAAGAGTGCAGTGTGTCAAAACATAAAATAAAAAAATACAAAAATAGAAGAAGAATGAACAAAAACACCTACTCTGAGCTCACACACACTTCTCTTTTTACATTAGTTTTACTCGCGCTAGGCTCAGTAAGTGAGTCATGGAGCAGCTCTTCACAGTTACTAATCATGTGCACGAAACAGAAGAAATCATGCATTACACACACTCACTCATGCACACACACACTTTTGCATATCGCAGACAGTACTGTATATGATAACCAGGCCTGATAGAATGCATGTGAGTTGAGTCAGTAATTTGAACCCATGATGTGAGCAAAGGGAGCTGTTTGCTCCATATGGGCTGTAGATCTGAGGCCATTTCTCACTCTGATGAGTTCACTCGCTTCTTTTCTTTTTGCCATCTGCAAATGCTAAACTCTGCTCACTCCATCCCACCAACTCTAACTCCTTGTTTACATCTTTACCAGAGTGTTTGTTGTTTATCTGTACTTTAAAACTTTTCAAAAGTCCTTGTGAGTAATTTTACCTCTGATTATTACCTACTCTTATCCTCGACTTGATTGACTACAACAATTTTATTCCTTATTTTAAATTATTTATTTATGCCAAAAAGCTGGAATTTAGCAAAAATCATTGTTTTTGTGGCGTATTTGTGATTTAATTTCATCTTTACTTGCCTCGTTCTTTCAGGGTCATAGTGCAAATGTCCAGCAGTCACTGTGCGAGAGGTGGGGTTCACCCTGGACAGGTCGCATGTCCATCACAGGGACACCAGAGACAAACACTCAAACTCTCACATATAGGGACCGATTAGAGTTATCAGTTAACCTTACCATTGTGTTTTAGAATGTTATATAGAATATTTATAGAAATTCTCAAAAAACTAAATTCATTGGAACAGAAGCAGCCAAAAGGATGAAGGGGAATGGATCATCTTTACTTGATATAAAATAAAACAATGTTATGCCTTCAGGCCTAAATCTGGAACTTGATTTAAGTATAGGAGTTGAGCCAGTGTGTGTACACCTAAAACCCAGTGAGCTAATATTTTGTATCTTTGCATAGAACATTTGAAATCACTGATAAAAACATTAGTTTGCCACCTAATACTTAAAAATAGGTAAATCTTGTCGTTTTAGAGCAAAATCAAGTCAAAAAGTTATATTTAATCTGGTTTCAAGTATGAGTCAACTGCCTCTTGTTGATATTTATATCTTTAGAATGCTGATTCCACTTGACTTCTGACTAGAGGAAATAAAATAATTCACCTTAAGACAGATCATTATTTTCTCAGTCTGTAGGGATTTCTCCCGTTGTACATCCAGCTCCACTCGATCCGTTTCCACCAGCTTCAGTTCCCTTCGTCTCCCCTTTCACCTCCTTCAGTTCTGTGTAGCTCCCTGCCTCCCTCTCTCATCTCTTCTTATCTCTCCTCACAAACCTGACATCGCAGTGGGGCTGTATCTCATCGTAAAGGCAGAGCCATTTATAGGTCGCTAGATTTTACTTGAAAAGAGGAAAGGGAAGAAGAACTGGAGAGAGAGAGAGAGCAGGTCTTTCATCAGAAGAGAACAAGTGTGGCGCGTGTGCATGTTCTCCATGAGATAAGTGCACTGAAGCTTCAGGAGTCCAGACTGGATGATGCATGTTGTTGTGCTTTAATCGCCTGCTGCTGAAGGCAGAAGGGGATGATGTGTTTGTCTGCGTGTGCATGTTTACTTTTGTTTTGCTGTAGCATTAGCAAAATATCTCATGAACCACTGGACAGATCCGACTAAACTGACATCTGCAACCTATGAACTGTTGGAGTCAACCCCATTCGAGATAGCAAAACAAACTCAGCTTAAACAAAAATAGCTAACTCAGACTTAAAGCTAACTTTATTGAGCTAAATGTTGGTGCATTAGTAGATGAGAGTCTTTCCCAACACATAATCTTAGTGCTAGCTGATAGCACGGCATTGCTTTTTAAAATATTACTATGCAACTGGAGTTAACTGTCTGTTAGCGAAATATCTCATAAACTGCTGGATTGATTTCACTGAATCTCTCAGAAAGTAATGAATGGATGTACATCTACAACTTATTATTTTGCTAGATGGCCACTAACTGACATAAAAAAATCCCACAAAATGAATTCATTTCATTGAGCTAAAATTATGTGTGGTATTAACTGAGTCATTCAAAACAGGCAAAACCCATTTTAAGTCCAAACCCCAAAAGATTACTAATGTTTGCCTAAACAGAGCTTGAAAAACATCAATCATCCTTGTCAAACAAAACTATTAAACTGGTTCATAAAAAGAAGAGCACCATTTAAGTCAGAGGTACACTGTGCAGCTTTCTTGAGTAGAATAATTCTTTAGTCAAGGTTTAACAGGTTTTGGATTTAGTGAAATTACTTGTCATTTTTAGACTAATAAAACATGTATTCTATCCTGCTGGCATTTTGGTTTATATTATCAAAGTGTAAAGGGAATTTAATTACACTTTTGTACCCTAGTGTATGAAATTAGCTGGAGAAAAAGGAAAAATAAAATTTTAGTGGAAGAGTAAACTTCAAAAGTGAACGAGAAAATCTGACAAATAAAACACACTGAGGGCTAACTGCTTATTAAAAGATGCAAAATGCCACAAAATAAAGCATGAGGGATACGGTGGAAGGAGAGAACGATTGCTTGTCAGTGTGCAGAAGAATCAAGGAGTGACAGAGCAGACACTGAGGCAGAACGGCACAGAACTGGGGGGGGGGGGGGGTGAGAGCGTGTGAAAGAGGGTTGGGTGGGTGGTGAGCAAACACACTGCACGTGATTCAAATTTGTTCACATGGCCAAGCATTACGCTGGTAGAAATACTTAATGTAAGGAGCTGAATGATGTGAGAACCATTGCTTTTTACACCATTTTTTTTTTAAGTGGACACGACATGTGAAAACCAGAAGTGCAGAAATGAGCAGAAAGCATTATATATGACGACAAGATCCTGGAGAACTTTCTAATAAAGCATCAATAATGCATCACAGCTTGTGCAGTTCTGTTGTCATTTATCTTTAGCCAGCTAAAGCTGTTATCTGCTCTAAGTCTGTGTTATATAATGATGGATAGATCTGCACTTCTCAGTTTTTCTCTCTTATACATGCTTTAATCCAAAATGCATTGCACAAACACTGACATTGGTACATGTTAGCAAACTGTATTCCTACTCCTAAAATATATTTACACAAGATTAACCTGAATCAGGTTCTGAATCTCATGTCATAACACTGTATAGCAGTAGTATGTACTGTAAAATCACACCCCTCCATTTGGCAACAACACTGCCCTACAGTAGCAACCACCACCACCATCTAAAACTCCCTTCACACAGATCCCTGTGGCTGAAGACTCAGCTGTCAAACAACATAAACAGTAGCTTATGTTCAGTTGCTTCAGATTTTTCAGGCTAAAACTGAGGTTTTATAGTCAATACACAGAATCCAGTAGATGTTATTTGTGCCTATTAAAATTATACTGATGAAGTGTATTTTTAGTCAGTATAAGATTATCAAATATGCAACAGTATGCAAGAATTATGTATGGTGTATTATGGTATAGTATAGTATGTTATAGTACTGTATGGTATAGCAGGAAACAGAATGATATTGTAAAGTAAAATACAACATAGCAAGGCATAGCATGCCATGATATGGTATGATGTACCATTGAATGGCAATATGATACGATGTGATATGATGTGATACGATACAATTGCACTGCATTTTACACATATTATGGGACAACATGGTGTGACTTGTGGCAAGTCAAGAAATAGCATAGGATCATATAGCACCACATGACTTAACATATATAACAAGTGCTTGTTTGGCACAGTATGGGCCAACATGTTATAGCACAACAAGGCATGGCACAATTGTACAGCAAAGTATAGAAAGATAAAGTAGGCTCACAGCATGATATGGTATAGTACAACGACATGATATACTATAACATGGCGTGTTGTAGTACAATATGGCATGATATAGTACACACGTCATGGTACTGAAGAAAATTGATTCTGTTTAACACTGGTTGTTTTATGTACTACACATACTGCATTTTACCTATGAAAACTAGGCCATGTTTTGAAACCCTATTTCCATAATTATCTATTTTTTAATTAAAAGCTGATTTAACTGATGTACAATCTGCTTTGAGTGGCTTATGTCATGGTCAACTCAAACAGAATATGTCTTTGATATAATTAGTTAACAAGCCATTCACTACAACATCCCAACACAGTTATTCTCTCATCAGGGTGTAGATTGGTGTGCAAAGATCTGGTCATGTGATAGGGAGGCCCGCACAATCGATGTGACAGCTTGGCCCTAAGGACTGGCCAGGTCTGGAAGACTGTCTTTAAATATGGGTTAACTTCCTGAATTCTGCGCCAAAAACCACAACAGAATAAAGTGGTCTGTATTTTGGTCCAGTTATTGCATGGCTTTATTTTGTGAACTTAACATTCAAGTCTAATTCTGTATTTGTTTCCTGGTTCTCACTTGCACTGAAGTAAAGGACACAATCTCCTTCAGTATAGTACAACATACCATGTATAGTATGGCATGCTATGGTATGGTGTGAAATGATGTGTTATAGTAGGACATGACATTATAAAGTACAACATTGTATGATATAGTACAACATGACATATAGTATGACATGGCATGTATAGTATGGCATGTTATGGTATAGTATAAAATGTGTGGTACAGTAGGCCATGACATTGTATAGTACAACATGGCATGGTATATATGACATTGCGTGTATATTATGGCATGGTATAATAGGACATGATAAGGTATGGTAAGACACTGCATGATATAGTACGACATGACACAGCATGGTATGACATGGCATGGTATAGTAGGACATGACATGGTATAATACGACATTGTATAATAAAGTACAACATGACCTGGTAAAGTACAACATGGCATGTTATAGTATGATATGGCATGTATAGTACACATGGTATAGTACGGTATGGTATGGTATAATACAGTATGGTATAATACAGTATGGTATAGTACAGTATGGTATAGTACGGTATGGTATAATACAGTATGGTATAATACAGTATGGTATAGTACAGTATGGTATAGTACGGTATGGTGCTTTAATAAGCATCACTTTTTCTCATTTTAGATGCTGCGTCAATATTAAGAGTTGGTGGCGTTCTTCATAATATCACTGCTGCACATCAGTGCTACGCCTACATGGCTAAACAAGCCTTTAAAACTACGACTAGACACGCGCACACACGCACGCACAAATTCACCATCAGCCCCTCGCCCATGCGGAAACACGTGAGGGTGGGAGAGCACTTCATGCATCCAGCTGCATCCAATCCACAGCATAAAAAAACCCAGAATGGTCCACTGCCACGCTTAATGAACAACACGATCGAACAATAAAGCTTTAACGTGATAATCGATTCATAATAAATAGGGGCACGGCGTGAAATGCGCGTCAGTGTTATACTACGCCAAACCTGAGCCAAGGAAGGAAAGGAGGAAATACTATTAGAGCAGCACATGACACCGCGGAATCAAATCATTTCAATCCGAAACTCGAACAGGAGCCGACCAGGCTTTCTGCTGACAAGTGGAGCACACGGACAGAGTGGTTGTAAGCCACCTTTACGTGCAAAATAAAACCTATTTTAGGATAATAAAACATGTCAGAACGAGCCAGGCTCGAGGGCGACGCTGGTTTCAGCACCACGGACAGAGCTCTAGTTCCTTCCTTTTTCTTTCCATTTTAGTCCTCTGCTGGTAAATAACGAGCAATCATTTCCTCTTTGAGGTCTTTTTAGTCAAGCAAGGGGGGCAACACTTTGTAACACCCAGATAATCCCCTCCCTGTAAGATCTCAAACGAATGACATCCGTCCCGCTGCTTCCCATCAGCCATTTCCGTGTTAAAACAACCGTTGCGTAAAAGTGCCACCCTGAGTATATCACTCTGCCCCTCTACCCGAAACACCTCCAACACTGCTGCTCCTTACCTTGTCATTCCCATCCCGGGGCCTCCGACTCCCAGTCCTCCCCCGGCAGCGGCACCGTTGACTGGTTTCATGTGCTGTCCCTGCCCCGGTCCTGATCCGGGTCCACCGGGCATAACTGACCCCATCATCCCGGCGGCTCCCGGCTCCCCGCCGCCCTCCATGCTCGCTTCGTTCCCCATCTCGGTCTCAGCTCCGGAGACGGGAGGGACCTGAAGAAATGTACTGGGTCAGATCGATGGCGTCGTGTCTTTTTTTATGTCGCTAATCTTTTTTAAAAATGAAATAAAATCTAAAGGGAGGGGAAAAGAGAAAAAACGAGAGCAAACTCAGCGCTGCTCTTCCATCTCCGCCATCATCATCCGCATCCGAATGCTCGTCAGCTTCAGCACCAGTCTCCTCCTGACGAGGTGACGGGAGGGCGCAGCGCGCACACGACAAGTAGAGAGTGAATGCGTGAGGAGTAAAGAAAAAAAACAGATTTAATAAGTTCTGAAAATATTTTTTGAGGGGGGACATAAGACAGATGCTGAAAAACTAGAATATACTTGATTTGATACCAACAAAGGAAACCTGCAGGTGATCATATAAGGTTTAATTTATTCATATTAATAGTAAACTACTATTAAAGGTCACAACAAAACCCAACACAAACACACAAAATTCAACAATCATATTTCAATGACTACATGCAAAACTGCAGTAACTTTTCTGTTGTCCTGTAAAGGGGAGTGAATTGAAAGTTTGGGTGGGGGGGGGCTAATGTGCGTGCGCGTTCACGTGATTCTCTCAGAAGTGCACGTGGAGTGACGCGAACGCGCAGAGGCGTCAGGATGCACTGCACTACAGCATCACGTGTCTGAAAAGAGTACACGGTGTTACACACCTGCCTGGTGCTCTCTGATTCATTCAGGTCTGAGGATTTCCTGTCAGAGCTTCATCATAACAACTGTTGTTATTTTAACAGTCATTGTATAAACATTTCTATAACCTGCATTCTGTAGAAATAAAACAATTTGTTTTTGAAAATTATAATAACGCATTGAAGAACAGAGGTATTTTATCTGCCATGTCCCAAATAGTCTTAAAGACAACAGCCAAGCAGTATCTCACAGCCAGAGTCACTATAAAAAGATCCACTCTCTGTTTCCCTGCCAATTGACTTCCTCCAGCCTGAGTCTACAGAGATAAAAACAGAAAAAAAACACCCATCCATTATTTTTACTCTCTTTTCCTTCCCGGGTTGTGGGGGCAGCTGGTGACTATGTCCAGCAGTCACTGTGAGAGGCGGGGTGAACCCTGAACAGGTCGCATCAAGTCCATCACAGGGCCACACAGAGACTATCCAAGACCCCTAATATTTATTATTTATACTTATTTATTATAAAGAACAGAGAAAAAAACATTTGCTGCAACAGAATGTTAATCACTCAACTTTATTTGTACCCACAGGTCGATTTGTCAGTGAGGTGAGACATTTGGCATGCAGTGGACACAACGTGATTACAAACGTGATTAAAAAGTGACCAGGTGCTCAATATAAAAATAAATACAACTTTAAAAGCATAATCAGAATAACAAGATAACACAAGATAAAAGCATAAGGGCAGATAAAATCAGGTAGAACCAGATTAAACGCAATAAGATGAAATAAAACACATCAGAACAAGATAAACATGAGATAAGACAAGATAAAGGTCTAAAAGAATATTTAATAATGAAACTATGCTAAATTTAATTTAAAAAACTGGTATCTGTGTTCTGATTGGAGCCTGAAATCGCAGCTCATCACTAGAAATTAATGTTGTTCCTAAATGTTATTACTCCCAGGCCAAGAGGACAAAACATGAAAAACACGTCAAGTTGTGTTTTGATTACTTATAGCATAAAAACAAACAAAAAAACTGTAAATGAAAACAAAGTGCCTGAATTAATCAAAATGTGTTTGCCCAGCATAAATATTTTCAGTTTTGGTTTGTTAAAATCAGTACAGCCTCCCCCTGAATCAATAAACCTTTGTTAGTTAAAGAATGCTAAAAATCCTTATTGATCAATTTAAAAACATCAAACAAAAAACACGTGACAAGCTGCAAAGCCTCAAGAAAAACTCAACTCATGATTGAAATCATGGTGAGAGTCCTTTCAGGTTTAAAATCATGAACACGGAAATCTGCACTTGGTTACAGTTTTCTATTATTTTTAGGCACTCACATTTCAATAATTCAAAAGCCCTGACAAAATGTAGACTTCATTTTGTGACATTTTGTCATCTTGGACCAAACCAAGCTTTACTCAGTTATATGTTCATGGTTCTTTGATAAAAACCAGGGACATCTACAGCCCTGCACAAAAACCCCAAGCCCCAAAATGAAGGAAAGACTCACAACTACTGCCTGCAGGACAGTATTTAAATTGTATCTGCTATTGGTAATATTTATAAAAAAATGAGCCTTATATTGTCCTTGCTTCCACCCACTGCAATACATTTGTGTACAGGGAAATAGTTGAACAAACAGAAAATGAGCAAAGCAGTGAAAACAAGACCTTGAGAAGGATTCTGTGCCAAAGCTGAACAGCTTCAATGTAGCACCGCTGAATGAATTCAGAGCAACACAAGAAAGAAAAGAAAAGAAAAAAAGCCAACACAGCACAGAGCTAACCAAGCAGGAAGCACTGAGACTCACAAACATACCGTTCCTTTTTAGGGTTTTTCATACTGCAGGTTTAATTTAAAGTCTGTCACCTAGCTACAAAAAAAACTGACTCCAGTTGCTCAGAAAGCATCTGCAGAAATAAACATAAAAGACCAAAAATGACAACAAACACCAAAGAAGCGCCAGACAAAGTGTGTCCATGAAAGAGGAGTTTGGCAAATTTGTTTTCCTCATTTTTACGTAATGGGCCTTTATAGAGCTGCACAATATATCGAAAATTGTATTAATGCAATATGTATATCGCAAAAAAACTGCACAAACTGCAATAAATGGTTGGCTCAAAAGTTTGCATTTATACATTTTGTCACTCAGACAGACGCCTGAAGTGTTCCACCAATCAAATGGGGCCCTTCATATATTTGGCCAATTGGATGGATCTCTTCATATTTAACAAAGAAATCATGCTGGAATGGAAATGATGAACCAAAAAGATATCAACACTACATACTACTTTACTACGTTGTGCAGCCCTACTTTACATGTACTGTTGTTGAATTAGATAAACTAGAAGAAAAAAGCAGTTTGGTTAGCTCCAACAACAGGGGAATGTAGGTATTTATTTCTGATTCTTCTTTTGTGGAAAATAAATGATTGTAGTGTTTTTGTGGTGGGCCTCCACAGCCTGTGTGACTTTGTTTTTATTAGTTTTGATCAACTGCAACTCCAGTTTCAGCTCTGGCTGTGGAAAGCCTTACAATACAGTCAACATTTGTCATTTCTCCAGCGCCGGACTCTGATGGCAGGACTCCAAGTTGTCATGTTTGAATCTGCTTCATAAATTGACCAATGAATCATTGAAAGCAACAAACAGTCTTTTAGCCAACTTACAGTTCCCCCCTCCTGCAGGGACCACAGCTCCTTGGGAAATGTGCAAAAGCAGAACTGATCACTTTGACAGACTGACTTGTTGACGTGACTGTGGGAGTGAATACTTAAGGAGATTAAATTGAGCTGTGTGCCAGCTCTTCACTTAGCTCTGTTCAGATGGACCAGTATGGGGAAACCCAACCGGTCAGCTTTAGGCGGGGTAGACCTCAATCAGCACTTTCACTGCTCAGGTACAGCTGGAACAACAGAGGAGACTTCTTCTGGTTTGGACCCTTCCAAGGGATCAGCACACCAACCTCAACAATGCATCATCCAAAATTATAACTTCTTTTTTTTTCTGATGGTTGAAGCATCATTTTTTTTTTTTTTTTTTTTTTTTTGTTATAAATTCACTTCCGTATAAGA
>JARVJO010000024.1:19847763-19859409 GCA_031762555.1 Cynodonichthys magdalenae | reverse complement strand
CTTCTAACCTGCTCCTTCTGCTTATAGTGCTCAAATTTAGCTATAATTGGCCGAGGATGTTTGCTGTCGGGTTTCTTGGTTGAAGCATCATAAACCACTATCTGCCAAAGGATGATGGATTTTGTTTGTCCCATCACAATCAATGCTTATATTGAAATATATATATAATTATATATAAAACTTATATTGAAAGCAATATTTACTGCCTTCAAAAAGATCTTTTTTAGAAAATAAAGGGTCCAATTACTCAGTTAAATGTGTACAATCAGTACAATAACAGTCATTATTTAGTTCTCATACAAAACAAATTAATATATTAAAAATCATGCTGGGGTTTTTATAGACTTTTTTAAAAGTCTCATTGTGTTCAGAGGAAAACAAGACTTTCTTTTTCTGTTTCCAGCCCATCGGTTATTTACTAAACCAAATAAAATACGTTTGTATTGATGAGAAAATATGCACAATATGGCTAACAAAAAGCAGCCAGGGCTCTGTTTTATAATACAGCAGGAGGGATGAAAGGAGGTTGTTTGTGCCTCTTTTTCTACCTAATTTATTCTCTTTGTTCTCAGTTGTTTCCATGCCACGTACAAGTCAAGGCAGAGAAAATGAAGCAACCGTTCGAACTCGTCCAACTACAACATTCGACATGAAAGTCAAAGTTCAAACATGAATTATTCTGATCCCCACAGAAATTGTCGCCTTGTATGTAAAAGACCTGAGAGTCATTAGCTGCATCATCAATTCTCTGCAGAACTCAGAGTAAAAAGCTGCCCCCCCCCCCCTTCCTCTTTTTTTTTCTTCTCATCTTCTGAATGCTGAGTTAATTACTGTAATGTGGGCAATGGAAAAGAGTTTGCTCCTCGTCAGCATTCTGTTTGGGCAGCGACCCAGTAAGTCATGTAGCAGAACAGGGAGGGAGAACAGAATTTGAGATTTTGGAAGTGAAAGCCTTAGTGATATCACCTTTTTTATGTGATTATTAAACATGTCTTTGAAATTGATTTGTAAACACTTTTTTTGTTTGTTTTCAAGATTTTTAGTAATAGATTTTGCTTTAAATTACTGCCTAAATAGTGTTTTCTTTTATTAAGATATCTTAATATTACAGCACCTACAGATCACATCAAAGATGCTTGGACTAAGGACATCGCAGTAGAGACATCTGACATTTAATGGGCCATTGGATTGAAGATTAAAGATTTTTCCATTAATGCCAGATTGCAATTTATACATTTTAAAGTTATTCATTGTTTACATTTTTTTTAAACAAAGTACTATTACAGTACTATTTTCCTTCTATTTCTTCACCAGTGTGATATAAAGCACCTCAAAGTAATACTTGAGTAAAATAAGTATTTTATCATGAAATTACTTTGATAAAAGGTAAAGTCCCCTCTAAGAATATTACTTGAGTAAAAGTCTTAAAGTATCTGATTTTGTCTTGTATTTAGGTATTAAAAGTAAAAGTATTGAATAAAAATGGAGCGGTTAGATTTTCCAAACTGCGTTCACCAGACATCAGCACAATTTCTATCCGCTCCTCACGTGTTAACCTCAGCGACATGTCAATGGCTGTAAACAAATGGAAACTTGTAAGTAACTCATGAAAGAATAAAGTTACATTAAAACCAAGCATGCCATTGTTTTTCTTGTGAAATTCTCAATAAGTTTGATGTGTCACATGACCCTCCTCCCATTGAAAAAACTAAAGTTGGATCCAAAATGTCTGACTTCAAAAGGGCCGTCATGGTCACCACCCATCCTGAAAAGTTTCTCCCTTCCCAAATACTAATGTGCCACAAACAGGCAGTCAATATCATCAACCATTCCCATTTTATTTAGGTGTATACATATAAATGGCCCACTCTGTACAATCTAAAATTAAACCCAGATGGTGTCCGTGCTGCTGCTCCTCGACACTTCCATGGACTTTTCAAAAAATGTTAATATTTAACATGATTGTTGCTAAAAGACTTATTCTTAGAGCTTGGAAGTTGCCTCCTCTGTTTAGGGTTTGGCTGCATGGGATGGTTGCATGTGTATCAATTGGCTGATAATCATTTTGAATTTGTTGAAATTTTGTGAAATTAATCACATAAACAGGAATATAACAGTCAGCTACCGATCTGACTTCACTTTGTGTTTGTGACACATTACATCTGCCAGGACGTGTTCCTCACACTTTCTGCACACAGTAAAACTGTTTCCTTTTGTTTTAGACACTTGCTGCTTTGCTCAGCTTCACACAGTAGATCATTTAATCTCTTCTCTTTTGAATTCTAGCATTTTTATTAAACTGTGATGTAAAATTTTTTAATTTTTTATTTATTTCTTTTTTTGTGCTTGGTTGTATTTTTCAATATCTTGTTTTTATGTTGTTGTTGTTTGATTTTTCTTTTTTTGTTATGTTGTGTGACATTTTATATTGTTGAATTGAAAATCCTAGAAATAAACATAAAAAAAAAGATACTACTAATATTTTTATACGATTGCTCGAGGCAAACGGAACCGTCGCCTCTGGGATATTTTTCTGCACGTTAATTTGCGTGTTAGCGAGCTCCTCTCTTTGCAGCGTGTCTCGCACCAGATCTGTGAGCCGTTTAGTTTACGGCTGAGCTTATCAAAATGTTTTTATGCTACGTGGATCAAAAAGGCAAAAGGAAAGCTGGCGTCTTGGAGAGAACAGAGGGAGAACAAACAAAGTCAATGACAGACACAAGAACGGCATGGCTGAGCAGCTTTGTAACGTTTCTGTATTAATCTCAAGCTTTACTGATGAGGAAAAAGTGCACTAACTTAGCAGTATGCATGTATTTTGTGATAAACTTTGGAACAAATAATAACTTAAGTGCTCATATGGGAGCACTGCTCACCTTAATTAATCATCCTTGGACTGTTAAACATGAAGCAACATATGGCAGAACTGATAACAACAACATGTATCGGAGTGTGAGAACAAGCACAGACCTTGAATAATAACAATAAAGACAAGATGAAAGCTCAAACTTTACTGCTTTGGTGTTTTTATATGCTAAATTAAATTATAAATACAAACTTCTGTGAGCAGATTTTCGCCCAGGTAATTAATTATTCATGGCTAGTTTGCTCAATTCAAAAATGCTGAAATTAAAAACCCAAATCAAATAATCTTTATTGTAAAAATCCGCCTGCACTTATTTCATTAAAGGAAACATGTTTACTTATTTAATTAATTAACTCTATATCTTCTGCATCCCACTTGTCTCTCCATTTGGGCTTTTAATCACAGAAGCAGCTATTCAAGGTCTGGTCGGCTGCAATCCATCACTCACTATTCATAAATACTTGGCTGCTGCATTAACACACTTGTCAGAAAACTGCCAGAGCCTGACTTCTCCACCGCCTTCAAGAATTCAGCAAATCAAACCGTTTCAGTTCTCTTGTGGAAAACTCTGAGTTCTTGACTTTGTGTACGGCTTCATTTTTAATGTTATGGAATGCTACTTTCAGATCTGGAATGAGTCTTTACCTCAATCTGAGGAGTTTAAATGTTAGACCTGGGGGTCTTTTTCATGAGAGATGGCAGGATGGAGCAGGAGATGGATGAATTAAAGCCGTTTCCACAGTAATGAGGATGTTGTTATTTGTGCCACAGAGCAGAACTATGAATAACTAGGCCGAATCTCTGTGAGCAATCCTGTGAATGAGAGGATGTAGAGTTTGTCATCGTCTCAGTTTGAACATTTCAAACCTGCAGGAGACCCTCATGTTAGGGTTATATGGTGGGTAGCTCCATCTAGTGTAAGAAACGAACACAACGTAGAGCTTCAAGCTTTCAGTCTGTGTTAACATTTCATTAGCCTAATAGAATAATTGTCTAAGTTATATTTGGCCAAAAATGACTTAGGCAATTATGAATATTTTATTGCAGTCTTATGCAGCCTTCAGCTGGACCAAAAACAGACCTTTATTCAGTCATCATAGTTTTTGGTAGTTTTGTCTTCTTTGTTCACGTATGTCTCTCATTGTAGGCCTTAAAGTGCCTGTGACATCAAATTTTTGCAATTAATATGAAAGTATTTTTGGAAAGATAACATTGCTAACATATTTGCTAAAACAATTTCACGCTGCTGAGATGAACAGAAGTTGAAATTTTCACATGTGAAGTAACAGGAAGTGACAACAAGAATGTCTTAAAGTAAACAAAATGTTGCTACAATGACCAAAAACACAGACCAGACTGTAAAGAAAAATCTGATGTTTTTTTAGATTATTTTGAGTCACTATCAGAGAGACGAAGAAGAGACAGACTTCAAACAATATTGTTTCAATAAACAAAGACAAAAGAGTTCCCCTTTGATGTCACTTCCTGTTTCACTTTGGCTGAGCCCAGCTCAAAAGAAAATGTGACAAAATGGGTAAAATCGTGTTTATTATGCCAAGTTTCTAAAATATAAATATGATTCCGTTAATGTTTTGTATTTGAAGGATATGCCACAGGCACTTGAAGGTTTCAATGTTTCCTTTGATCGTTAATTGACTTTACATGTCTTATACATTGGAATGTGCTTGTTATTGTTAATAAAATTCAATCAGAATCCTCAGCCCAACATTTTACCTGTATTACGTTAAAAAAAAAAAACAGAAAGAAATCCTGTCCTGTGACGACCCAGATTTGATTTGTGTTTAGTTTTCTGTTTCCCAGCCAGCAGAAAAGATGAAGTTGAATTTAACAATTTGATCTAAAAAGCTCTCTCTGATGAAAAAGGGTTGCCTGAAATTGATCCAAGAGACGGTAAAAAGTGTGACAGGGAGAGAAAGTATTCAAAGGAAACATCTGCGCCTCGTACCTCGTTCCATTTTCCTAAGCATCTAATGGCGTCCATCTCTCATGTCACTCCACAGATATCTAACATCAGTTATATACACACAAACACACACAAAACACACCATTTCACTCATCTGTCCGACATCTATTCTCTTTTCTGCTCTTCGGTTCCTGATGACTTTGCACAAACAGAATCATCTGTTTTCAGAGGTGCAGAGAAACAGCAACACTCATTAATCTAAAGGCATAGAAGAGAGAGAAAACATCAAGACATGAGCAAATTTATTTAGGAAGGAGAGAAAAAACAGATGACAAAGGAAAGAAGCTGATCAATGGCGAGGACAGAAAGTAAATATTATGCAGTCTTAAGCTATTCCTTTAACAGCTGGGAAATGATCAACATTAACCAAATCACAAAAGTCTTACTCAACTTTACAGAGATTGTGCTTGTATTTAAGTGGTAGCTGAGATTTATCCACAACACATACTCCAAGTTCTATGCATTGTGTGACTTCTTTGCTTAAAACCTTGGCGTTAACCATTATATTGAACGCTAACTTTCTGTTAGCAAAATATTTTAATAAGCAGATGGATTTTAATGAAACTCTCAGAAGCTGGGTGAACATCTACAAAGGATTAAGTTTTCATTTCAATTCATGCCGGCTGTTACAGCTATTTAACCTTAGCCAACACAAAAATAGCTTTAAAGTTTGATATTGTAGTAGCTGAGTCTTTACATATACTCTGAATTGTAATACATCCCACAATAATGCATGAAGCAAATAACCAAGTTTGGCCAAACAACTAGAACTGTGTAGTTTCTCCATGAGATTAGTTTCAATCTCCTTCAGGAAATGCTCGTTTTTAATTTCTTATAATTATGACTTCAGTCTATCGTAATGACAATATCTGAATGAATAATATTTTAGCTACAATGCATGGCCTTTGTGTGACACATCAATGCTGGGCTGAAGTTATATTTGTAACACAATTGTTATTTTGGTCAAACCTAAATAAAATTTAATATGATCCTAAAAAGAGTTTAAACAAATAATAACTTGGTGTGTTGTTTATGATTCAGTACAGGAACATTACATAACCACATCAGCCTGTCAACACATCTGACTCCTGTCTTCCTGTACTTCCGGTTTACCTGCTCATGCTATGCTGAGCTTTGGCCACTAGAGGGCACTACATGAACGCATGACAGGGTGCACGGTTTAATAAAACAAATATTCACACGGAGAGACTAGTCTACAGCAGTAAATCTACTTCAATCAACCTCTCTTTTGTAGCTGCAATATCTAGAACTTAAAGAGATATATGGTTCTGCATTTTTTTATTTGTGTCAAAAAATAAAATAAAATAACGTTTATAATGTTTAATTTTTAACAACATGCCATGTGATTTACTAGGCTTTCAGAGTTTTAACAGTCTGATTGGGTATAATCCTTCAAACTTTTTAACTTAATAAACAAATTTCTTACCCATTTTATTAAATCAAAGAAAATAGCATACCCCTGTTTAATATTGTGGAATTTTACAGATCAAATAAACTTTATTTTAAAAATAAAACCAGACGTGGGGGGAAAAAATGCAGCTGATTGAAGTTTTTGTGTTGAGTGTTTCTCGTGTCTGGCCTCACCTCCGGGGCTCTGGTTCCACAACAGTTTGAAGTGTTCGGGCACTTCCGGCACTTTCGTAATGTCTTCAGAGAGCAGAACCGAGAGGAGCGACCCACCTCCTCCTCTTCCTCCTCCTTCAGCAGAGAAACCGGTGAATTAACCGGCTGAGCCTCCCCTGCATCTCATTATTACAGCCGAAATATTTCAATTTAATAAAAAAAAAAGAAGCTTGTTTTAGTTGGAGGGACTGTGCGCAGAAAAGAAGACTGAAGGTGAGAATCAAACCGACTGAGTAATAATTGCTGGTTTGTTTTTCTTTTGGCTTTTAAACCTTTTCACACTGTTGGGATCGTTAGTGTTTTTCCACACAATAGGAGCACGCTGCTCTGCTCTCCTTGTTCCTGTCTGTCGCTCTCTCTGTCTGTCTCTCGTGTTGTGCTGCTTTTTCCTCTCTGTGCTGCTTTTTCCTGTCTGTGCTGCTTTGATTAGCTGAGACACGAGCCCCGCAGCTGACGGGGATGTGACACACATCCGTGGGGTTAAATGGTCTCTCGGAGATGAAGGAGGAGCTGATTTGTGGCTGTTGTTATCCCAGTTTGAGGTGGTGAGGATAAACTTAGAAGGGACGTCGATTATAAAAACTCTTTCTTATAAACTCAGGTTTGAAAGTCAAGGAATGTGATTTTCTTAGAAGTTTGTTGCATTTGTTTTGATTTTTGACTTAATTTGATAAACTGAGGGCAGAGTGAAGTGACGCTCTGATTGGTCAGAGAACCTCAGGAAACTTTTGTATTTGAAGCCATCAGCTGAAACCAAAAACTACTGATTTTGGAGCTAACACAGTCAGCAGGAAACACTGAATATCAAAATAATTAATGAGAAAAACTGAAAATTGAATGTTAGTTTTATGGAGTCAGTATCTTACCTGCAGTAGATGGCAGTTTTGGTAGCAGTTTGGCTTTCCTAGAAAAACTTAACTCGGATTCTCCAAACTGAGATAATTAAAACTGTCATCTAATGCAGGTAAGAAAGTGTGGGCACTTTGCTAACATTTTCAATTATTTAGTTTTTCCTCTTTTTCTTCGAAAGGCTCTATGCACTGATTCCAAAAGGTTTATTTATTCATTTATTTTAGTCGTACCATCCACACAAGATTTAGAGGTCAGCAAAGGTTGAAAATTAGGAAGCAATTCCTGCTTTATTATTATTACACCATAAAAAGATTGCGGAGCCCTGCAGACACAATTTCTCAACAAATTTTCAAACCAAAGCAGAAAACAAACAAGATAAAACATTTAAATATATTTTGAAAGGATATGGGGTCTAGGCATTCTAAACGACTGACTGAAACTCACCTGGTAACACTGACTCACCAATGCATTTATCAAAGTGCCTAGAAAGTAACGTTTTTACAGTTTACTGAATAACTTATTTTTTCTAGAAAATAAAACAGTTGCAGCAAAATCTAGTTGTAAACATCCTCATGTTGCTAAAATAATGTTTTTTCTTCTGGTTAGTTATTTATGAAATGCATAAAAGTCTAGCAATATGAATCTTCATTATATCTTATCTCCTTTAATACAAGCTGTGATTTGGTAAATCTGCATCAAATAATTCATGTTTTACATGTACAACCAAAAGGCTTTTAGTCTGTTTTAAATGAATTGTAATGCTGAACAACACTTTGGTTTCAGGTCACATTTTTATCAAGTTCAACCATCTTTGGATGATGGATTAAGGTCTAACAGATGGATTTTCTGCTTGCTCCTGCTGATGATTTATTCTTCTGCTTTGCTATTTTATTTTTTTATCTGATCTTAGATCAGGTATCTACAGGTATCTTTCCTACGGTCTGGGATTTCATGAATTTGTTGTTAATTAAAACAAAGTTGAGTTCTTTAAAGTTCATCAAGGTATTGCATTAAAACCCACTTTTATTCTCTGGCTTTTACTGCATCTTAGGATGTTGATTTTTCTTTTTTCTATCAGTTCTTCCGTTGCTTTTATGCTTTCATATATTATTGAGTGTTTTTACTGTATTTTGTACAACACTTTGTTCCTTTGGAGGAGTTTTAAAAGGCTTTATATATAAAGTAGATTGGATTGGATTAAAGAAGTAATGTTTTTCTCTATTGTCTTAAGAAAAGTTTGTGCTTGCTCAGTACATTAGCTGGCTTCAAACACCAGTCAACATTAAGGTAATTTGCTTTAATTTGAAGTATGTTTGTTAGACATAGTACATTATAACATACAGTGACCCCAGCAGATCCAAAAACAGTCTCACCCAGTGTCCTGTAATCCACTTAGATTAATAAAATCCTAGCAGACATTACATTTATTTTGAAAAGGTTGTTGATAAACCATTCATTAAAACTTTTACCCAATAAAAAAAACATATTTTCAGAGTATTACTAATTGTTTTCAAAGTTTTGTTTTAAATACACATAAAGATGTATTTTTAGAGGCCCAAGGAAAGTGGCTTTTTCACATTCTCTTCAACTTTTGACACATCAGGACATGTTTTGGTCAAAACTTTCTTTTTCATCATGAAGCTGTCAAACTGACTTTTTTTTTTTTAATGTTGGCCTCCTAACGCAGACAGCTTTAACAGATGAGACCCTTCCTCTGCAGTGTCTCTACTGAACCCTGAACAACCTGAGTGAACTCACTTAACCCCTCCTGATTGGCTGGAGAGCCACCAGCAGCGTCCAATTGGTGATGGTCTTGGTCCCTTCTGATGAGTCTCAGCCCTTCCCCCCCACTGACATCCAAGCTTTCAGTTTGCAGTTTTAGCTGTTTGACAAAACTAGTTCTTGATTTCGTGTGTGTCTTCCCAGAAACCTCCTAAAGATTATTGTTTGTGGATAAAGTTCTTATTAGTGTTCTTTTGTTGCAGCTTTATTTATTTATTTATTTCCACTCAGGTGGGTGGGCTTCACTCAGCTGGGACCCAGACATAATCCTGAATCAACTTGTGGAAAGTATTTATAAGCTCAAAGATACAAAAAACCAAACAGTTTGTCCTTGCAGGATCAAGTTTTATAATTATGCAAAAACTGCAGAGTCGGCTTAAACTTGATATTGACTTATCAGAGAAGAAGACAGAAATGGTACCTCACATCCAAACTATATCATTCTTAGCCATAGGGGGAAAAAACACTTTAATCAGCAAATTTTGAGCTTCACCTTCAATTCAGTGACCTCATATGTGCAAAAATTTGAGAGTTTATTCATATATTAGGTGAAGTTTAGCTCATGGTTGTTATTGATCTCAAGCAGATGTTTTATTGGTGGAAATGTTTGTGCAGAGATCTCACTTGCTGCCAAAAAGGCAATATTGTTTTTGCTCATAATTATGTGTGCATGTGTCTGTCTGTCAGTAAAATATCTCATGAACCACCGGAAGTATTTGAATGAAATCTGGAGAAAGTGATCGTTGCCTATCTACTATCTACCTTTTGTAGTCAGCTCAACAAACATTTTCTTATTCTGCAATATTAATATAAAATGATTTCAGTGTAAAACTCTTGCAGGAAAGGCAGCAGATGATATGCATTTCTTCAAGAAATGCTTGGTCTTTTAATTTAGAAATCAATCCAAAACACATTTCATTTACATCTTAAAGTGTTCAGTTCCTGATGTCCAACACCAACACCTACAGTCTATAAGAAAACTCACAGCTGATAATGGTTTTGTTATGAAGTTAAAAGTTTAGGGGTGTAATATTTTAGTTTATACAAATGAAACAATAACATTACATTCAACAAATCATTGCCACGATGTTGGCTGTATTTCATATTATAAATAAAACTAGAGAATTTGCAATTCCTGCAAATATGCAGTGTGAATGCTTAATGTTGAAAGATTTTTGCTGAACAGGTAAAAAAAAAAAGTTGAAACTAGCCTAAATAGTTTAAAAGAAATAGCTGAAGTAACTGAAATTAGCATAAAGAACCAGAATGAGCACATTTGTTGAATTAAGCAGTAAGAAGCAGAAATTATTACAAAACAGTGAATTTAGCTGAAAAAAAAACTTGAATCAGCTAAAAAAAATCAGCTGAAAGAAGCTTAAAATAGCAGAAAGAAGCCAGAAGAAGCACAAAAAGTTGAAATGAGCAGAAAAATAGCAGAAAAAGTTAAAATGATGGCTAAAAACACAGAAAATAGCCAAAAGAAGCTTACATTAGCAAAAAGAAGCTAAAAGAAACCTAAAAAGTTTAAATTGGCAAAAGAAAGGCTGAAAAGATTAAACACAGAAAACAGGAGAAAGAATCGTAAATTAGCAGAAAAAGCTAAAAGAAGCACAAAAATTTAGCAGAAAAATAGCAGAAAAGTTTAGAATGATAGCTAAACAAAATAGTAAAATCAGCAAAATAGAAGCTGAACAAAGCTAAAATTAGGAGAAAGGAGTTAAAATAAAAGCAGAACCAGAATAAAAGGTAAAATGTATGATCAAGCTTTATGGACCTTTGAAAGAGTTTTAAGGAGGTTAAAGATTGCTCCATTCACTTTCAATGAGAAAAAATTGGGCAGAAAAGGCTTAATATCTCAAAAAGTATGAATTGCTGACATATTTAAGTCATAGCAGGAATGTCCTGAAGGGGCTAAAAGTGTTGAAATATAAATTGTTAAATTGTGGAATGAGATATGTGCCGAAAAATGTACGTAAGAAAAAAATGATCTCAATAGTGTGAATGCTTTATAATCACTCGCTTCTTCCTTTATAGAGCTTTATAAGCTTTCACACAATAATTTAGTTACAAACCCAGGAAATAAATACGATATATTTTCACCAGCTCTAAAGATTAATGTTCACCTTATAGTTTTCTTTCCCTACAACAGCATATCTGTACCACCGAGGTAAAGTTGCTTTTGCATATATTGAATGCAATCTTTGTCTTTGACCTGCAGGTGTATGTGTGTGTCTGTGTGTGTGTGTGTGTGCGTGTGTGCATGCATGTGTGTTTCCCCTGTTGGTTTTGGATCAAAACAGCCTGAATTAATTGGTTAACCCTCTCCCTCCTCACCACCAGGCTTCAGTGTTGTGTAATTGTGTTACACAAGCGAGGGGATGTGATGCAGACGTCTGTCTGTAAGCCGGTTCCGTCTAAAAAAAAAAAAAAAAAAAAAAAAAAGATGTTGAAGCGCTAATACTACACAAAAATATAGGTCGGGAGAGAGTGATAGTTAGAAGTTTTATGATTTAGGATA
>JARVJO010000024.1:19836219-19847663 GCA_031762555.1 Cynodonichthys magdalenae | reverse complement strand
ACAATCACTTCTCAATAGCCGAGAGTCCAGAGACTCTGTACGAAGCAAAGTGAAGGACAAGGGGCTGGTTTTTACCAAGCTACTTTTAACCAGAACTAGAGCAGAACTTTTTGATTATCCAACCATACCTGAGAGCAAAGAGCTCCTCCACTCCGCGAACATAAAGTAGCTCAAAGAAAATCCAGTGAGTGATGTGGGAGTAATTTTCTGTTGCTGAAAGATGCTGTTTTTTAAAGTGTTTAAGAGACTCTTGAGAGCTCGCTGCCTCGCTCACTTTCTGTCAATTTCTGCTTTTTACATCGGTTCTCTAGCAGTGCCTTTCATCTGCGAGTTATCTTGACCTTTAATATTTCTCCCTCACAAAGTCCCTGTTTGTCAGGCTGCAGCTTGAAATGTGGTGGAGAAGAATGTTGAATTTAGATGCAGATGCTAATTTAAATTATCTTTAGCGTTGAGAAGCGGGGCACTAGCTTTGGCAAAAGATGGTCCTTTTAGTTTAGGTTTGTCTAAATCAGGCGTCTTCGATCTTTACTATCAAAAGAGCCCCTTCTACCCCATGGTTCATGAATAAAATGTGTCCAAAGCTGCAAAATGTGCTACAACTTTTATTATCAACTGGTGGCCCATGGGCCATTACGAGTTTGTTGAAAAGGGACTTTTCCGACCCGTGGGGGTGACATTATAAAACTAAAAATACACAGTGAATTTTAAAATTTACTATTATTTTTACACTTTATGACAACAGAAAAGATCATATTTATGTAAACGAGAAAAAATATGAATTGAATTGAATGATGATGATTATTGATCCCATGAAGGGAAATTACAGATATGTAGTTTATAACACATTTAATAAAACAATAACATTGAACTATCAAGAAGTTGTTTTTTTTCAGTATACTTATTGTTATCGTGGGGGCCACAGTCCCTTGGGGACCAGTATTAATACCAAGAGATGCTTTAGGAGTCTCAGAAAGCTGGAGGGAAGATGATGGTAAAGATATTTTTAAAAAATCCTTATTGATTTGAGAGAAAGCCCATCCTGTAAGGCTAGAAATTGGATTACTGAAGTGACCAAAAAACTAAATGATCTAATCAGCATGGTTCACTTCTTGTATTAATAACATTGATTATATATTTTTAAACAAATGGACAGGAAAACGGCTAAAGCTTCTTAAAGCTGCAGTAGCAGAACCCTGGTCTAAACAGTCATAATCGTCAAATATGCAAAACTGATCTTCTCATCTGTTATTTCAAACTATTTTGAATAAAAAGTAGGAGACAGATTTATCAGTTGAGTCTTTGCCTTTAAGTTGAAGTGTAAGGTGTTAAAGTCTTTACTTGCACGTGTGATGATTTTGCATCAGTTTGAACGATCATGGGTTCACCCCCAATCGTTCATGGTGCTCTCAGCAGGTGAGATGCTGGTTTTCATCCAGACAAGGGTGTTGTTCTTGGTGGTCAGAAAGTTCAGTTTTTATCTCATCTGACCACAGAACCGTCTACAACTGATTACAAAGTTCACGACTGTGTGCGTCCGTTTCAGGTGTGTTTCAGCGCGACCATGCTAAGAACGCAGCAGCCGTCAGGTTAAGATGTCCAATGGCGAGGAGGAACGACTCAAAGAGAGGAAGAGGGAGACTGAGATCTGCGACATCAGCGATGAAGAAGATGACGATGAAGAACTATGTGGTGAGTCTGCATGATAAATTAAAACCTGTTCACATGGTACACAGTGACTTGACCATCAGTAACAGCCAGTATGATGAAGAACATGAGCTAAAAGCCTCATATACACTGTATTGATCCCTTGATGGGGAAATTAAGTATCTGTATTTAACCCATCGCACATGTAAACACATGTGGAGCAGTGGGCTGCCAATTACAGCGTCTGGGAAGCAAATGAGGGGTTGAGGGCCTTGCTCAAGGGCCCAAAGTGGGGCTGGTTGGTCCCGGAGTTCAACCGGCGACCTTCCGATCACAGACTCAGCATCTCTAACCTCTGCGCTATCACTCCCCCATATATGCTAAAAACAGTTTATTTGCATCGTAGCACAAGAAGATAAAAGAAAAGATAACACCCCTTTAATATGTGAAATAAAAAAGTAGAGGTGCATTGAAGAGATCTAACATTGCACTATTGTTTGCCAATTAAGTATGAGGTTAAAGTTAGGTGCTTTGTTTTCTATTAACAGGAGATGAATCAAAGAGATCTTTAGTCAGTGCATGAATGCGACTGGATGCTCATCAGTCAGACAAGTTGTGGACAAGAACAGTCAGGTCAAGATGAAGATGATCCGATGCAACGCTACCATCCCTGTTTTCTGTCCTCTTTCATGAAGCAAACTAAACTGTTCTCTGTGTGTGTTATGTAACCCGGTGAATCATCCAGCGCCTCTATTACGGGGAGAGTCTGTATCTGAGCCTGTGTGTGTGAGAGTCTCAAGCAGCGCGTTTGTGTGTGTGTAGGCGATGAGATTTAAATGTTTGGTGGGTAATACGAATAGTTTCAGTCACTGAACAACTTCGATCTCATTAGAAGAGAAAAGCTTCTGGTTTTTAGTTTTCACACATTTTAGTCAGGAATCGTGTTGTTGAAGTTTAATTAAACGTACAACTGAGATGCGTCGCATGAGTTTAGTTGTTTGGTTGTTTATTTATGTACTTTCTGTAAAATGCGTACTGAAAGCCGTGACATTATTATCAGGTGATGAGAGACCAGAATTAACAAATGTCTGTTTTCACTCAGAAATTATTTTTTTAAATACTCATATTATTTGGTTTTAAAGCTAGCTTTTAAGTGTTAAGTTTCAAAGGGGGGTATTATGCAAAAGTGACTTTTTCTAGCTTTATATCATATCTTTATATAATGTCATTCCCTCATCAAAAACACAACCAGAGTGTTGCTTTGATTCATGCATGGTTTGAGAAATCCTTGAATCTCCAGTGGTAGCCATGTGGATCTGCCTAAACACTAGTCAGTACAAAGCTCCGCCTATTTATCCAAAGCTCCTCCCTGGAGCTCAGTCTGCAGCTGAGCTCCTGCCTCGCAGAGCACCTCTCTTCCGAAGCATTGTTGTGAAAATGTGCTGAAGTGGAAGTGTCGGAACTGGTAGGTACTTAAACTGACAAAGACCTGTTTCAAGAAGTTCAGATAGGCTATTATGCAAAGTCAAATTTATTTTATATACAGCATTTTTATAACAACTGAAGGTAACAGTTACTTGACTGTGGTATAGAATTTAAATATTTTCCTTGAAAATACATAATACTGCCCTTTTAAGGACATTTTTGCAACCTAATATCCATGCTTTTAAAGCTGAGCCTTATTGTGCAAATAAGAAATATTGTCTTTTGTTTACTCCTTGGTAGTGAGAATTAGATAAGATCATTATGAAAACTCAACACCTACACTTTTCATGTAGACATATAGCGTACATTTTGATGTGCCTGTTAGAAGTCTGCACTGTTCTCTGCTTTCTTTTACTTCACATGCACTCACATTTCAAATGCACTTAAATTTGTCTTGTGCCTTTTTATTATATACATAAAAAATTTCTGATTTGAAAAAAAAAAAAGTATTGTTGTAGCTGGGCTCAGCATTAAAGACGGTGGAGCTGAAAGTTTACCCACTCCATCTCATCATACAGCCAGGTGTAGTTCAGGGATCTGATTAGGAAACCTCCTGGAGGTGTTTCACACACATCCCTCTGAGAGAAGACCTCAGGAAAATCCAGGAAGGATTATATTTTCTCTTTGGACTGAGGATACCTCAGCATCCTCCTGGAGGAGCTGGAGAGTGTCGGTGGAGAGAGGAATGCCTGGGATTTCCTCTCTGACCTGCTGTCTCGACAACTTAACTGTTTATAAGTGGATGGATGGATGGATTTAAGCATTGATGATGTTGTGTATATGTATATGTAACCTACATTTTTTTTTTAGATATTTTGTTTTTAAAATCACCTTTTTTGCATCTTGCATCTTCTTTCTGGTAGTTTAAACTTTTTTTCTCCTTTTTAAGCTACTATTTTTGCTAATTGTAGCCAAAAAATGTCCTATGTTCAGCTGTTTTGATACATATTTTTGCTTTATTTCTACTTATTTCCAACTTTTGTTTTCCTACTTTTAGCAAACGTCAGCTGTTTAAATTGAACTCACAATAACAGCTTTGCTATGAAACATTTTTTGCTTCTTCAGCAGCTTTCAGCAAAAAAAACTTTCATCATTAAACATTCACACTGCAAATGCCAACCATCTAGTTGTAATCCTGTTCTCAGTTTTTCTTTTTTTGTTGTTGCTTATAATCCTCATCTTCAATGCATTTTTTTATGTCTTGTGTTTTTTTTTTTGGTTTTTTTTTTAGCTGAACTGCTGCTTCAGCTCTGCACTTCCTCAATGATACTAAAGTAACATTGAAGTTTTATGAGATGGTGTGCAACATGTCTGGAACCTGTGAAGACCTCAGGTCTTCTCCTCCCTATAAGCCAGTATTAAATAACCCTTTTAATTTTACAGATTGCTTGGTGTGTTTTCACCCAGGCAGCAGCCTGTGAACCTGTCAAGTACTCCTAACACACCTCACACTCCTCTCTCACACTCTCAGAGACTGTTCATGTTGTCCCAATTA
This sequence comes from Cynodonichthys magdalenae, assembly GCA_031762555.1. Classification (NCBI taxonomy): domain Eukaryota; kingdom Metazoa; phylum Chordata; class Actinopteri; order Cyprinodontiformes; family Rivulidae; genus Cynodonichthys; species Cynodonichthys magdalenae. The sequence goes on along the minus strand of JARVJO010000024.1, from coordinate 19,843,036 downwards.
CAGCAGCACTCTGCTAGATGTCATTTACATGTAACAATGACCATTTAATTTAATTGACCCTAAAAATGTGAGTCTTTTAGAGAAGAGATGATGATAAAATGTATTAAACCTTAAAAGGTTTTTCTGCCTTCTTGCTTACTGCTCAGACTTGAAAAACATATTTTTACGCACAACATTTTGTATAACTGACCCACTGTAGCAGCAGAAATGACTAAAGGCTATAACACTCACTTTGGGACTGTGGGGTTGTCTTGGTAGGTGGAAAAAGTCCTGATGGGTAAAATAAAAATAAATCATGGCACATGTAGCCCTGTGATGGACTTGCGATGTGTTCAGGGTGTCCCTTGGCTCTCATACAGCAACTGCTGGACATAAGCACCAGCGACTGGGAAAGACAGAAGTGGTTAAAGATGATGGATGTTAAAGTGTCAATATCTGCCCAACTGATTGGTATGTAGCCATTTTTGGGATATTTATAGTTATTTATTATAAAAAGCAAACAAGAAATGTTTGTTTTTGCATTCACCTTCTTTATCTTGTGCTGCGAATTTCTTTAGAATTATGTAATTAGTTAAACTGATTTCACCTGTGTGCAATTAAGGTGTCAAATATTCAAACTTTTATTGTGAAAAGCCCAAGACTCTCATAACTTCAAGTTCTGGAGAAGTATAAATTAAAGATAATTTTATTCTTAAAGCAGTTTTTATTAAATTTTTTTCCCAAAGGAAGTTAGTTAAATTTGGTTTCAAGCCTTAAACTGACCGCTCTTTATCCAACAGCATCTTGTGGCGTTCTATCAGTGAGTCAGAAAGTTGGCCATTTTATCAAGAGAAGGGACGTAGGGAAAAATCTGCAGCAAATCTACATGGTTATCATGTGACATCATCATCCCCCCACCCCTCTGCAGTTGCCTACGTCTGTCCCATGGTTGCCATAACAACTGTCACCAGGACACCAACCCCATCATGGCACTTTCATCCTCCAGGTTTAACATCCCCCTTTCCCCCCATCTCTGTTTCTCCCTTGTAGCGAATATTTGACACAAACCAAGTGATGCTGCTTTTAAAAAAAATATATATATAATATATATATATATATATATATATATTTTTTTTTGAGAACTGTCGAAGTTTAGATCATTTTTAAAATAAAAGTTTTTCAAAAAGGTTTTAGTTGTCATGGTTATCATTAGTGACAAATTTAACACCTGAAAGTGAAAACATGAAGCGCACCAACATTGCAAAAGTCTTTAGCCGCCCTATATTTTTTTTTTGTTATTCAAAGTAGACAAACTTTGCCTTTTTTAAAACTTATTTTTATTCCAGTTATGAGCTAATTATTCACCTTTATAGCATATATGAAATCCTTCAACTTTATCAAACACAAATATGGCTATTACTCAGTCAGTTTTACGGATATTGAGCTAATATTTGCTGTGTCAGTAGCTGAGAATGGTTGTTATCAGATACCCCGAGAGCTAACAAATCACACAGAGTTTTCATGCAGATACTAAGCCTGAAGAAACAAGGTAAATGTGCATTTTTGGGGCACAAAATGAAGTAATTTGTCAAAAAAGTGACTTTAACAAATATTTAAAAAAATAGAACAGGTCTTCCAAAACAAAATCTCCCATCTCCGCAGTGTGATGCTGCAGTGATTAAGGTGTGTGTGTGTGTGTGTTTTTCCTTACCACCCTCAGGGATTTCAGTGCATATGTGAGTCTGCAAATAAAATGTGTTCAGTCTGTTTTTTTGGCCTTTGTGCAGATCTGATGAGTCTGTATGAGTTTTAGTCACATTATTCACCACACGCATGTACGTGCACATGCTGACTCCGGAGAGCAGGACAGTAATAGTCTGTTAATTAGCCTGTTGCCCCCCTCACCGCCTGTATGTAGGCGTCCCTAAGCAGAGCACATTCACACTCGCTCCCGTTCAAGCTGAAGAAAAACAACTAAACATGTTTCCTCCCACGACTGTTACTGACACTCTGCGTTTTACTCAGAGACTACAAGCATCACCTTGCCAGGGTTTTTTTTTAACTGGACCTTTCTGCACGGAACTGGATGATCTTTCAAGATCCAGAGAGAAAGATCAGAAGTAAAGATTAAGTGTAATGTGGTCTTAGTCCAGTTTAATGTTTGTTTAATGCTTTATTTTATTTGCACTCATCTCTTTGATCAAATCTGGGTGCATTAAGAGCAGGAAGCTAATAATCTTAGACAAATAAGCAGCAAACTGAGTTAGATATAATGTACACTTAAGAGCATTGGAACTAGTCTGGACTTTTTCTCAGATGAACTCTGAGCCAAAATGTAAAAATAAATGGAAGAAATCGATCAGATTTGTATAAAAACACAGAAAACGTCTTGCTGTGAATTACAAAGTTGTCCAGGACTCTGATTTATTCAGACACAATATTAAATAATTATTTAGTTAGACACCTAAACTAAGAGAGTAATCATTCAAAGAGAAAAAAGCATAAAGTGATATGACTCAAAGTATCTACTATTAAGTAAATGTGGTTCATACTTTTTTTTTCATTTAGTTTACAGATTAGTCTGGCTCTCCTAAAAAATTTGAAGAATATTCAGCAAAAAGTCTATGCAAGAGGCACTAATGAACCCCCATACCATCAGAGAAGCAGGCTTTTGAACTCAGTCCAGATTAAGATGGGGTAAGGGGGTTATTATGTGTTTTTCTGGCACATAATTCAATTTTGTTTCGTTTCGTTTATTTATTTAAAAGGACAATGCACATTAATCAATATTCTGTAAATATAAATGCGCCAGAATTGGCACAACAGCTAAATTTCATCAGTTGTCCTGAGTAGATAAAAAGTAACAGTTCATAAAACAAGTGCACAAATCAGACAAAATTCAGCAAAGGGGATCTGAAAATAAAAACCCTGACAAAGCCCAGAAGGACCACGAAACCAAAGCGACCTAACAACTCAACAAACACCTCAGTCTACAAGGTACACAGTCAAATTATTTTACAAATGAATGCTTGACTGATTTTCTTTCAGCCAAACTTTAAGTTTCTTTTTAAAAATGGAATAACTGTCACAGATTCTGTTATTTGCTGGTAGTTTATTCCATAAGCGTGTTCCTCTGACTGACGTGACCTTTCAACCAAACTCCGTTCTTCGTTTTGCAACAACACAGTCCCCTCTAGCTTGAGACCGTGTATTAATTCTGGATGTATACTTATAAGTAAAATAGTTAAAAGGTGGAGGAGCATGTCCATTTAAAACCCTAAAAACAAGACTTAAATCAATGAATCTTTGATCATTTTCAAGGTCCAATATATTGTATTTATCAATGATTTTACAATAGTGAACATTATAAGGTTGTCTGTCAAGAACTGTAATTGTCTTTTTGAAGAGAGACTTCATGGGTTTTAACATATTAGGTGTCGTATGAGACCAAGTTGTATGACAATAAGAAATATGAGAAAAAATCATTGCATGTATATAGATTTTAGCTGCCTGTGTAGTGAGAAAAAGTCTAACATGACTAAAATTTTCTAAGTTAAATTTTATTACATTAGTAGTTTTCTTAATGTGTTGCTTCAAAGTAAGTTTTGTGTCAAACAGAACACCAAGGTACTTGAACTGATCCACCACATCGAGTCTCTCTCCATTTACAAAAACACTATATATCTAATCAGATGCTGTTTATATCAAAATTAATTTGACTTTAACTTGAAATTGGCCTCTGTTTTGTTAAGAACATCCTACCATTTCTGACACTCCCACTTCAGCACGTCGTCACAAAAATGCTTCAGGGGTGGGTGCTCTGTGGGGCTGGAGCTTAGCTGGGGCCTGAGCTCCAAGGAGGAGCTTTGTGTAAATAGGCGGTGCTTTGTACCAGGAAGTGTTTAGGCAGCTCCACATGACTACCACAGGAGATTGAAGGATTTCTCAGACATTCATGAATGAGTCAATGACATTATAACATGATAGGAAAAAAAACTGGTTTTACATAATACCCCCTTTTAAAGAAGATTGCAACATTTGTGGATGGTGTTCACATATGGCTTCTTTTTTTTTTTGCATGATAGAGCTTTAACCAGCATCTGTGCATGGCATGGTGAACTGTGATTACAAACTGTGATTTGTGGAAGTGTTCCTGAGCCCATGCAGTGTTGTCCAGAACAGAATCAGACCTGTTTTTAAAGCAGCAGGGAGAAAAGGAATCAGAACAAAGTTGTGGTGCTATAATAATAAGAATTAGTACTTGAAAATAAAAAATAATATGTATATATTTTTATTTTAAGTTTCTGTATTCTGACATTGTTTGTTAGTTTGTTACTGGAACATGAATGTGACTCATAACACATTTCATAATATCATTAATTTGTGCGTGTGTGTGCGTGTGTGACCTGATTAGGACTGCACAGAGCGCAAGTGTAGGAGGTGATACAGTAACACCAGCTGGTCTACATACTGACACACCGCTCTGCCAGATCCCAACTTGTGTGTGACTGAGAGAGACAAAGCTTTGGTTTTGTGTGTTCAAATTGGAGTTCATCTAACAGACTGACTTTATGTCAGACTGATAATGAGTTACAATGACTCAGCAGAAAAAAAACAGTAGTCATTATAGCTTTGAGCCATTTGTTCGATGTTTTGACCTCCACACACTTTTTGATTAGTCACTCTGATGTATTTTCACTCTGATGACGGTCGTCTCCTGTGAGCCACGATCACACATGAAGAATTCTTGAAGATTTTTTTTTTTTATCTAAAAATGTTTGTTTGAACATTAATCATCCCACTTCACATATCTTTGGTTCAAAGTGGTGGAAATCATCTAAAGACATCAATTCTTATCTGTTCTTGTAATTCCAAAATATTAATATCTGTTGTCATTGACTCTGAAAATCAAACTAATCTATTTTTCTCTTACAAAACTCTTACTTTTGCACTTGACATCTTGTTCAATCAAAAATGTGAAGCTTTTTTTAAACTTGTTGATTATCAGTAAAGCATAACTTTATATTCATTGTTCTAAGTTACTAAAAACACCACATGAAGCAGAAATATACTGGGGTGAGACAATATATAATCACACTGCCAAAAAACAAAAGCTTTCTAAAGACGAAACTATTGTCAGCTTCCTGTACAAACTCTGTTATTGACAAATTTTAATGTTCTTTATTTTGCTTTCTGGGTGAACTCTAAATGTTCTCTCTGTGCATGTGTGGGTTTTCTCCAGGTACTCTTGTTTCCTCTCACAAATCAAAAACATGCACTTTAGGTTAATATATAACTCTATATTGCTCCTGTAGTCTGAGTAAGTGTTGTTTGTCTTTATGTGGAAAGAAAAGATTTTAACACTAGTTCTTCCACCGTTAAAGTTTGGAAAAATGTTGTATAAGACTGCACAAAGCACTTTCCCTGTTCACATGGAAACTGCGTTTTATGAGCCCCTAAACAGTATTTACAGTAAAAAAAATCTTGAAATGCCACACTTGTATTTTTTAATAAACTAAGATTACATGTCGACTTAAAAGACTTGGCATGATGGGTTTGTGTGTGAATGAGTGGCTCATCTTTGCAGCAGTGTTGCAGAAACAGTGTATTCACACCAGCCCTGTTTAGTCTGCTTTATTCAAACTCAACTTCATTTGTCTAGAAAGTCTAAGAAATTACACAAAGTATTTTGTAAAAGGCTATTTGAATACTGAGTAACTGATCATAACATTTGGTTTAAAATTTTAAAATGATGTCATGAGACTGACAAAGTAAAAAGTTACACTATACTGCCAAAAGTATTGGCTCATCTGCGTTGACTCACATATGAGCTTAAGTTACTACCATTCCTAATCCATAGGATTCAATATGACGTTGGTCCACCCTTTGCAGCTAGAACGGCTTCAACTCTTCTGGGAAGTCTGTCCAAATGGTTTAGGAGTGTGTTTATGGGGATTTTTGACCATTTTTCTAGAAGCGCATTTGTGAGGTCACATACCAATGTTGGACGAGAAGGCCTGGCTCTCAGTCTTCGCTTTAATTCATCCCAAAGGTGTTCTATGGGGTTGAGTTCAGGACTCTGTGCAGGCCAGTCAAGTTCATCCACACCAGACTGCCATCAATGCCTTTATGGACCTTGCTTTGTGCACTGGTGCATAGTCATGAAGTCATTTGTGAAGAAGGAAGTTGCGCTCAGTGTTTTCTTAAGAGGTTTTTGTGTAATTTCTTTCAGTAGTTTTTGGTGCAGTGCCACTGCTGGCGAGGGGGTGAACAGGTCCCTCAAAGTGTTTGGTTCATTTGACACAGTGCAATGTGAAAGCAAACCTCACCAACTGAAAATGTAAACAAATGTTGCAACTTTTGGCAGTTTACAACTAGCGCCTCTACAGCACGGTTCATCTTAGCTGAACTCTGTTTGGCCCTGTTCAGGTGGTTTTCCATTACACTTCAATAACAGCTCTAGTGGGTGGGTCTATCAAAAAGTTTGAAAATTGACTCCACACACCTTACCAGCTAGTGGCGGTTATGCTCTATTAAGCAATTTGCTAGCCAGCATTAAACTTAGTAGAAGAAGAAGACCCAGAAAAGATATGCAACACAACAATAGAGGACATGGTAACGTTGTTATTGCAAATAGCGGATCGGGTTGTTGCCAGAGTACTTCTTGTGATGTAACCAGTGACTCCACTCCCTAACCAGTCAGTAGCCGTGTTTCCATCAACATTTCTTAATTCGCATTTTGAAATTTCGCATCAGAAAAACTGAATGGAAACGGCCTGATTCAAATAAACTTCCTCTAATGCGCAAAAAAGTTTATTCGCTCGCTTGAGGTGGTTTT
>JARVJO010000024.1:19782421-19835638 GCA_031762555.1 Cynodonichthys magdalenae | reverse complement strand
TAATTACTGGGTGATTCGCATCAAGCTAGTTGATGGAAACACGTCTTGAGTCGCATTTATTATTCATTTCCTTTTTGTGAAATTTTAAAAATTCGCTCTAAATTCGAATTAAATTGGATGGAAACACGGCTAGTGACCGATAGTCTTCTGATGTCACATTTTCAGGCCAGCACGGTACACTTTGAACCACAGCAAAGTATGTTCTGAAAAAGGGACTGGTTCCACGAACACTTTGCTAGTGGAAAAGCCTTGGAACCATGGAGAGCCAAGCTGAACTGTGCTGTAGAGGCGCTGGTGGAAAAGGGGCATTAGGTTTCCAATCGAACCAAGTCTACCGAACTATCAGGTGTGAAAACACTCTGGCGCTTGGGGTCATTTCAACAGTGGAATATGATGCGTTCCAGTAGCACTGGGAAGTGGCAGTTTCCTTGCTCCCATTTGTAAATTTAAACTGGAACGATCCAGTGATAAATCCCATTCATAAAGTAGTAGTGACTGCGACTACCCCCAGTTTTGATTTCAAGATGGCAGCTACTTGCAGCTTTAGAAAGTTAACTCCGTAACTTTTATTGTTAATTGTCATTTTTAATGTTTTTGTGCTTGTTTAATCACTTATACAAGTAGTGCATTTTCTGAGCATACTTTACGTGTTAACAGCAATGTTTATTTGCATGATGTAACTAGTAGAGCTCTCTTTTTGTCATTATTTATATTTTAACAGTGTTGTAACTAGGTTAGTGGCAGCAATACAATCGCCTGTCAGCTAACTGGAATGCTATTTCATATGGTTTGTTCAGAAATCCCATCACTACTACTTTCCTGTTCCGGAATACGATGTAAATGGAACGCACCATGTATACCAATATGACACAAAACTAAAGAGATGTGTAAAAAATAAAAGGGCTAAATGGCTCCTCATATACTTCTCACAATCCCACATCAGCAAAATTGATTATCTCATCAGCTTTATTTAACCAAGTGTTAAAAAGTGGAACATTTTTGCTTTGTCATGTTCTTAAATAGGAAACTCTTCAATCACACTTAATATTTGCAAAGTTTTTTTCACTAAACATACTTTTGCCAGTATTTTGTGAGCCTTGGGCTTTTAAACTTTAGTAATTTTGTTCTCCAATGTTCTCTTACAAATTGGAATCCAAGAAAAGGAAATCATAGGGCTCAAATGCCATATTCATGCTAACCTGTCCCTCCGTTGGTCATTCTGGGTTACGTAAAAATGAAACGGGAGCTCTTCTTCCTCATAGGGGGCATGACTTGATAGAAAAACTGTGGTAGTGTGACCAAGGTGAATGCGTGTGCATGTGTATTTATATGTTACCAGGCAGAACGCTGTCGGCTTCACGGTGCCGCTGTCGCCTCCTCCCCCCACCTCAGCATTTTTCACTCCGCTGCCCCTCCCCCAGGCTTGATGTAGGTTAGTGGGTGTAGCCATGTGAGACTGGTCTTTGACCTCCTATCCTCCATAAGAGTAGACTGAGCTGTGAATGATAATCCCCACCACCACCTGGGCTTTAAAAGGGTCCTGAGGTCCATTAAACAAGAATGTTTTGAATCTGTCAGTTTCCTCCTTTTCTTTATTCTCTCTTCTTTCTGCCACACTTATATGAATTCTTCACTTGCTTCCAGCACGTTTGTCCCTGAACATACCAGCTCTCTTTTTTTATTTAACATTCTCATCTCATCTGGTTATTGTAAGTTCAATGGAGCTTCTTTTTTTTTGGCCACATTTACATGCCGCTGAAATTGAACATTTATGGTAACTAACTGTTTATGACATGTTTATTTGAGTTTACGATGTGCCATACTCCTCACTGAAGCCAAAACCTGTTCTGACCACAGACTGCTAATTTCTTTTCTCCCTTTTTATTTGTTTTTCTTATTCCAAAGCTTTCCTCCATCATCCCTCTCTTGTCCTTTGTGGTCAATGAGAGTCTGAAATAGTTTTATTGCAATCATTTTGTTTCTGCCACTGTCTCAGTTTTTTCTTCACAATCCTTCACTCTTGAAAATGTCATTAAATGAAGAAATGTATGTTAAATAACTGCTAATATTAACGAGAACTGATCATTTTGCACTCTTTTATTTCTTCTTGAACTTTCCAGTCTTTTCCTCTGTTTTCTTCCTGTCCATCTAGTCCTTACTGGACCTTTACCACTGTTACCTAAGGCATTTTTTTCTTTGTTGTGGGCGTGGCTTGGTGACATCACACTGCCTCCTGTGTCAGTTGGCCAGGAGGGGGAGGGGGAGGAGGAGGAGGACAGGAAAAGAAGCCGAACCGGTGATCGGGGGTTCTCCTACACTCGCTCAGCTGAGGCTGTTTTCAGCGACTCATTGTTTTGTAATTGTCCTAATGGCACCCTGTCCTACCTAGGTGCCGGTTAAACTGCGAGACAAGACGTAGATGTTGGGAGACTCTCTCTCACACAGACACACACACACAAATACACACTGACATGTTCGTTTCAGTAAGAACAAAGTGAAGATATGTGTTGGCTACGTAAACTTGGGAGACGCACACCAGCTGGAGTAAGTTTTTAAAAAGTGAAACTATCAGGAGGCATGGATCTTTCAGCTGAATAGGAGACAAAAACTTTCAGCCACATGACATGGGTGAGTAGCTGAAATGTCTCGACTTGACTCTCCTGGCATGTGGACAGCTTTTTTTATATCTATATTTAACACAGCAAAGTGTTTCCTTTAATCTTGAATCAATCTTTAATCAGGTTCAGATTACTATCATGTGGATCTTTGAATCAAAATATGAATGGACACACGTGGTGTGTGTGGGGGGGATTCTATCTGACCTACATGTGGTCCGGTGCCAAAGCTTTAAAGCTTTAAAGCTTTTACCGGGTCGTTGTGGCGGAGCAGAGCTCAGAGGTTTCATAAGACATATTATGAAATAGCCACAGAAGTCGTCCTTGATCTTCTCCAAATAAAATTCTTGTTTCCGTCTGCACAAACCTTACATAAGGCTGGGAGGTTTTTTCTTTTCTTTTAAATCAAAACTTGCTGTGAAATTAATTGTTTGAAATTTTCTACCATAAGTTTTTGGAGGCAGATTCCACACAAGTAGATTCCATTAGTGAAATACCTGTGTTGGATAATTGTAGTTCCTAAAAATGGTCATGTTTCTGCTTGTAAATGTTGAACACAACTGATGCAAAGACCATGTTTCAACATTTAAAGTGTGGAGTGTAGGCTGATTGATTAGTTTATGCAAGAAGCACAGCTAAATGTGTCAGACTTTCCTGATAAAACATTAATTTCACGATTTGGGCTATTAAAATGCAACTTTTAAGCATTTTTTTCTACTCATATTGGACATTTATGTTAGTTACCATTTTGAATGTTATGATTTAAGGCTAAACTCTTGTTGAACTCCAGGTTTTAGGTGTGTTCAGGCAACATTTGTCTAAAAAAATCCTGCAACTTTATTTAGTAGTTTCCAGTATATGTATAGGAGTTTTGTGTTATTTTAACTTCCAAGTCTTTTTTTTTTTCCTTATTCTTCTTCATCCTCAAACATGGTGTTTGACTCAGCACATCACCAAGGCCAGAACTACTCATTTTAAAAGCAGGAACTTAAACTTCATGTGTGTAAAATTGCACGTTTCTCACACAGTTGAACGTGATCACGACTATACCATCTGTTTCCTGATGGTTTGACGTGTGTTTGTGTGATAGTTTCTGTGTCATCTGATCTTTTGACCAGAAAACGAGACGCCTTTGTGCTTGAAGCCGAACACTTTTGCTGACCAATAAACGCATTGACAGCATGAGAGTGGAGGTGCCTGCTTCCGCACATGCTCAGTTCCTGCTGCGTGTATTTATGGTGGGCGTGTTTTGGTTGATTTTTTCTTTTTGTTTTGTTTTTTTTCCTCCTCCTCCTCCTGTGAAAAGGAAAATCCTCAGACTCCGATGTACGCGTACCCCCTCAGCAGGGCCCCAGCTCCAGCATGAAGGGTTATGTAAGCTTTCATCTGCCAGCCCTCCTGCCTGCCTCTGCTTCACATTGGCTGTTATTAAGCAGAGAGGAGCAGACAGAACAGTCGGCTAGTAGTCAAATATTCACTGAAACAGTCGATTTAAGACTAGCTGAGTATAAAATAAGGCGAGAGGAGAATAGTAAAGCTCCTATTTTATTACAACTTTATTTTTCCTCCTCTTAACCTGAAACAGAAGACAGTTTTATAGTGTGACAGAAAGGCAGAGGACACCAGCTCTTCGCTTTTCTTTATAACCATGCTGCTTCTAGATGAATCGGAGTCATTTGCAGGTAGGTGACTTAACTATTTTTACTCTTTTAGCAGACTTTGTGAAGATATTAACTCTTATTTCCAGGGAAACCTATACAGGACTTGTCAACAAAGGTTATTTAAAGGAGTTGCACTAAAGTTGGAGACAACGTTACGCTTTGAAAAGTGAATAAGAAGGTGAATAAGAAGCTTCACAGATATTAGATAACGATCAGTGCTTTTCTGCTGCAGTGGGTCTTTGATGCGGTATCCTGTTTGCAGCAAAAAAAACACATGAGTCGAAGTCAGAGAGGCGAATAAACAAGAAAGGGAAACTTTAATAGATCAGATAACTAAAACCAGATATGTGAACAACTTCAGAAGTGTTGAGAAGAGGCAGCATGATTTTGACTGACAGCTTAAGTTACTTAACATTGTTTTGTAACCCTTGATTCATTAAACATGCACAGTCTACATGTCCTCTCTGTTATAGCTCACTGCAGGCATAGGTTTAGTTCCTCTTTGTCCTTTTCACAACAATATTTTTAGTTTTTGTTCCTATCCTCCCTGAAGGTTGTTGCCGGTCTTTCCCACTCATGCTCACTGCCTGTTTCTTCTGTTCTCCCAGTTCGGCCTTCCCATTGGCTGGTTTGTAGGATTATCTAAAGCAGTTTCTGTTGTCTGATTGGTAGATGCAGGCAGGATTAGGCCATGCTCGAAGTGTGAGCATGTGGACGCAGGAAAACATACGGCTCCACTGAGCGGTGGTTTAGGAGGGTAAATATGTGAGGCTTCAGGAGCTGAATGGCTTTAATTTCCTTGTTATTTTGGATGCTTAAACTTAGATAATAGGAAAAGGAAGCTCTTTCAGTTTATTAGATTGTAAAAAATAACTTTTTTTTTGCTGAAAACATACCAACTTTAAGATCATTGGATGTGTTAACACAGTTCTAATTTGATTACTTCTCTTCTGTATTCTTTATTTAGCATTTTAAGGCTTTAACCAAATATCACATTTAAACAGAGTATATATTTGAGTAGGCAGTCTCATTTTGAGGAGTCTTATCTTGTGACAATTCAGAAGGTTGATGGTTTTTAAATTTACATGATTGTATCAGACTTCTAAAAAGGAGATACTTTATTAGTCTGTGTTTTGTCATATTAAAACTGCAATTGTTTTTTGTTTGTTTGTTTTTTCTGTCAGGATGCACCATTCTTGGTGTTGAAGCTTTTTAAAGTTTTCTAAGCCTCAACACTTGAGCTCCATCAGAGACATTGTGTGAGGTATCCATGTTTTTAGATGTTTGTCTACTTTTTGTGAGAAAAACCAATATTTAAGATTTCAGCTGGAGTCATGTTCTGTATTTACAGTTTAAGAAGCAGAAGTGGTTCCTTGTGGTAACTCTTCTTTTTTTTTTCCTAGTGCTTCTCCTTAAAGTTTGTTCAGTTGTAAATGGATTCTGCTCATGATGCTAAATCTTTTTTTTATTCTATTAAAGCCAGTGCAGTTTATATAAAGCACCAGGAGAAGCTAAAGTTGAACAGATTTTCATGCATGAGAGCACAAGTGATCAGAGTAAAAATATACACCCAGTTGTGTATCTGGAAAAAAAAAAGTCAGGGCAAATATTAAAAACAATTTTACTTCCGTTAGAGGGATTCATGAATAATTATTGTGAAGAATTAAAACTGTTTTTCACTTTTAAAATGGAAAAAAACCTGTACAAAATAATTTGCTACACAAAAACAACAAGGCTTGATTATGATTGTTGTTGTTTATGAGTTTGTTTACAGACTCAGAATTCATTGGAGGTTTTTGTTAGAAAATAAATCAGAACAATGTTTTGATAATGCTGTGTGTATAAAAAAAAGTGCAGACTTAAAAAGTTTATGCTTCCTACCCTTTTTCTCAGTCTTCTGTTTTTGCCATTGACAGGAATTCAATTATTTATTATCTATTTTCTGTATTAATTGTCTTGTTTTCAGTGTTTTGTTTTTTACTTATGAATGAAAACTAGTGGGCTTTTATTCATGTGATAATAGTACCTGCTCATGAGTTCATTCAAACATAAAATTTTTATTATCTTATTATACGTTTATATGTTCCAACTAAAATAAGCACATTGGTCTTTCTCATTAATCACTCATTTTATTTGATTTTACTGTCCAAGAGAAACATTTTTAAAACAAGTCTGGAGCAAAATGTCTGTGATTGAAATCCAAATTAAAGTTTGATGACTGAATGTTTGTGCAGCTGTGAAGTTGTTTTCGTGGAGAATTTATCTCCAACATCCACTGGCATTGTGTTGTTTTGGTGAGATCGAACTGAGTCATACCTTAAATGTGTTTAATCGAGCCAGAACCCAGCTTGTTTCAGGATTCTACATGAGGATAACATCAGACGGGTCATCTGTGAATTTAAAAATCTTTAAACTGCAGAGGAATAAACACCTGTTTATCACAGATGACTCAACAGTTTTGGCAGCTCTACTTTTGTAAAGCTGCTGAGTCAGCTAGTGGCTGTGAATCAGGTTGTTCATTCTAACGTTTGTTCTGTTTTTGTTTTTTAGCAAGGTGCCGACCAGCCCGACATAAATCACAATGTCATCTTAGGCCTTGTAGCTTTTTTAATTACTTCTGTTTGAGGTCACAATGCCGTTCTTGTGATCTAACAGAACACAAATGTTGGACTGGTCCGATTGCGAGTGGGCGAGGTTTCTCTGAAACCTTTTAAGGGGGGAAAAGGTGGACTCTGTCTGCCAAAGAACATTATATAACAGGCTATAGTTTGGCCAGTACACTGCTGATTGTTTGCAGCTCCCAGTGTGTGTGTGTGTGTGTGTGTGTGTGTGGGTGTGTGTCTGCGTGCCTCTCCGCCTCTTTTCTTTCTGATCCGTTCACCCTCCTCTTCCTCCTCCTCTGCAGCAGTGACACACTGGCCTACAAACAGCCTGTTCTACCTCGCCTCACCCTTCTGCTGTTCTCACTTGTTGCACCGTCGCCTCTGTACTTCGTTTTTTTTTTTTTGTCATGTTTGTCTCATACCACCTCGTTCTCATTTGGGTGACGCATGCGGACACACACACGCTGCCAGCAAGACGGTTTCATAACTCACCTGCCTCGCTCTAATAAAGCAGCCCTAATAACTAATTCAGCCTGTTATATAAGAGGTGTGTGTCAATGTGTGTGTGTTTGTGTGTGTGAGGTTTTTATCTGACCAGATTTAAAGAAAAAATAGCAAAAATAGAATTTCTGTCTTTCTAGATGAGTATAATATCAAATTTAATGTTATTTTTTATTAACAGTTTTTTTTAAAATTATTAATATTAGGACCTTTTAACTCCACGATGGATTACTTTTGTTTTTTTAAGCTAAGAAATAAATAGAAATTTGAAAGGAATGCATGTCGCCCGCCACCTTTCATGCCAGAGTTTTGGACTGAGATCATCTTGTGTTTTGAAATGACCAAACTATAGTCATTTTGACGAACTCGTAATATCTCGTGTGACTCTCAGCTACTACCACAGCTAATTTTAGCTCGGTAACATTCATTGACTCTGTCATTTTTATGTAGGTTAAGGTTGATTAGCCATGGCAACCATCTTAAATTGGGATGACTCTGGAAGATAATCAGTTGTAAATGTACATCCAAAGTTAACTTTCTGAGAAGTTCATTGAAATGTATTCAGTGGATAAAAGATATTTTGCTAACAAGCAAACAGGATTGACTCCAACAACCAATGCCAGTTAGCGATGTAATGATTTACTTAAGCTCAGATTCGATTAGATTATCAATTTTAAGTTCACAATTACAATTATTTTTTTCAAAAAATTGAATTGTAGCAGTGTTTATAACCAAAGATGTTTCTTTTCTTTTATGATCATTTTGTCCTTGTATCAAACTGTAACTGTCTTTTGACTAAGTAACACAATATAACTAAAATAAAATAAAATGTCTTTAAAAAATCCTTTTATGATCAAAAGTATCAAACAGAATTTGTCTTAAAAACAGAACTTATTGTTATCCAATATCAATGAAATTGATTCATTCATTTTTAGAAATCGATTCACATTTTAAGCAGCTATAATCGATTTTTAATTGATTAATTGATCCCTAAAGCCAGTGTTTTAGGCAAACCTTTTGTGCGATGTGTTGAACTCAATATGGAATAAATGGCAAAGATGTTATTATCATTGGCTTCAATATTAAATGTATTTGACATTGTTGACACATCAGGACAACTGTTTGTTAGCAGCAAAGAATAAAGCATTATTGAGCTACATTGCTTATTAACCAGATAAAAAACTATTTGCGTCTTGACTCTGACACAAGTTTGAGGTGTTTAAACTTTCAGTCTGTCGGTTTATCTCCCCAGCTAGTTCATACATTGACCTGTTTATCTGTTGTTTTTATGTTTATCCTTCCAGCCATCTCCTCGTCATCCACACAGTCTGACATTTTCTCCTGCTGCTAAGATTTGGAGAGTTTGAAACACTTGTTAAACTATGAGAACAGCTTTCTAAACAGCCGAAGCGAAGTGGAAAATCCCAACACTGACAGAATGTGGCTGTTTGAGACACACTCGTAACTTTGTGTAGAAGTTCCTAAAAAATGTAAAAAACGTCACGGTGTTCATCGCAGTTTGCCAGCTCTTTTGCGTGTTTGTGACGTGGTGCATGTGTGTGTGCTGGACGTGAGGTTTGTGTGAACATGCTGGTTGTGTAACAGCCAGAGGCAGCAGTTATATAAGCGTCCCTTCTTGTCCGACCTGCCTCGGCAGCAGTGGCCCATCTTTTTCGGAGGCGACTCGCTTCTTTAGTGAAACTGAGAACTTGTGTGTAAATGTGAAAGACTGGTGATGAAAACCCTTGGTCTTACTGTGTTCAGCACCGTGTGGCAGCCCCTTCAGGTAAAGACAGAGGGGTTGTGTTTTTTTTTTTTTTTTTTACATCTCAGACCTGATAGTTATTGCCTTTTTTTTTTTACTTGTTTTATTTATAATCTATAAGTTGTCAAACAAACTTTTTGTTATGCACATCTGAGTTTTTTCAGCAAAATGTAATGTTTTGCAATAAAAAAATTAGCTTTACGTAAGGAGAATTTGAAATGGTTTGATTTTTTAACATTGTTGAACTTTATAAAACCCTAAAAACGGGGTCAAATTAAAGCAAGAAAAGGGTTGTCATCACTTATTTTAGAGTTATTATTAGTTCTAGATTTTGTGTTTACAAAGCTCACTAAATTAAAAATAAAATTATACGTTTTCTTATTTACACCTTCTTAATAAAGGTAGTTGGAAAATAGTTTTTGTCAATTTTAACCAGTGAACAAAAGTTGAGTATAGAGCATTATGCACAGTTTTTAGGCTACTACTGTAGATGCAGTAGTGCGTTTGTGTGCTTGTGGGGCTGGGTGGGATGTGATGTATGTGTTGGGACAACAGCATTTTATTTTTCATTGTGCCTTAGACTCTGTGTTCCCACACAAGCTGCCCTCTCACTGGCATTTCATAAGTTTGACGTCATATGATTCCCATTTAGTTTTTTTTTTTTTTTCCAAAACATGTTGAATAACTGAGACAGAACAAATGTATTTGTGGTTCCCTGCAGAGGGGCCACAAAAATGGATTTATTTATCTTGTCCAATTCGTCGAGATAGTCAGAAATCTTTAGTCTTTTGTTTAACAATAATGTTTAAAAACAGAGATTATTAAATTTGTTTATGCTTTTATTTTGTGTGTGTGCTTAGCAGAAGTCCACAACTGGGTATGGACAATGAGACAGTTTGGAGTGTGTAAATGTGTGTGTGTGTGTGTGTGTGTGTCGTCATGTGTAATCTGCTTACGTAGGCAACAGACGGAGGGCATGACACAGACAGATTGTCCAAGTCTCTCTTTTTATAGCATATTTTTTTATGTTGGTAATTAAAAAAAAAAATAGAGAACTAACTAAATAAGGACAGTTTTAACGTAACCAGCTACATTTGTTTGGGATGAAACATCCAGCTGTCTGTCTCGTCACAGCTGTGTCTGCATTAGTGACTTGACTGACCTCTGAATGTAGACTAGGTTCTCAGACCTGAGCCGTCTGATTTTATGACTTATAGTTTTAAATAACTCTGGTGTAAGCAATGGATAGTTTTCTTAAACGTATGAGGCTCAAACCTGAAGTTTTTAAAAACTGATAAATTTATAGGCATTTAGCTCAGGTTAATGTAAACCAATGACTCAACAGATTTTTGTGTCCCACATTACTCAAGACTGGTCTTGATGTAATTCAAATCTAAGTATGAATCATTGCTAATCATGTATTTTTTTTTCTTTAACCACTGTCACCCATCCCCAACCCCTTTCACTCGCACTCTAAATAAGTGAGCAGTAGTTGTCTGCGAGCGGTGTGCAAAACCTTGAGTGAACCAATTCAGCTAAATGAATCTTAAAGAATATATATGTAAAACAACATCCATGAGAAAGATGTTAGCAATCTGCTACCATTAGTGAATATAAATATTAAGTTAGCTATCTGTGTACAGTATACGGAAAGTTTTAGGGCATTAGTTTCTGTTTTATTTTTTTCTGGTCTTGGTCTTGCCCTCCCTTAGTCTTGATGTCAACTTGGTCTAGCCCCTAAAAGTCTTGGTCTTGTCTCAGTTTAGCTGGTCTTTACTACAATACTAGTCCCACCACCATAAAGCTGGGTGTTCATGCTTGTGTCTGTGTGTCCATTTGTTTGTCTGCTATTTTCCTCTTCTTGATTCTGTCAAACCTTCAAGGCGAGCAGTTATTTGTCGCACAAAGAGAAGCTAAAAGGTTGCAGAGATTTGTTTGTCAGCGCAGTTTGAGGAGTTATATAAATTCTTCACATAAATGTGGTTGCATAACTTTGTGGTTTCCTCACAGCAGCCACACTTGGAGGCATGAAAACATATACACAAACCATGATGTAGCAGATGGTGGCGCACTATTTTCTGCTGCTTTTTGCTTTAGTATATCATGTTGTTTGGGTGAATAGCACCAACTTTTTTTTTTTTAGCCACGGGGAGCATCTGACAGAAGAAATAAATGGTTTGGAAAACTTGCGGTGACATTTTCTGACTCCTGATGAGACTGTTTAATCAAGAACCTTCAGTGTTGTTTTTTTCTCCTCTTTTTAGCGCATTAGTCATAACAGTTTTCAGGCTTTCCTTGAACTTGTTTTTGCCTTGAGGTTGTTGATGATTTTTGTATCATTCTCCGGTTTGTATGATGCTTGCAGCACAGTATAAAGCTTGACCTGGTCTCTTAGCAACTGTCAGTCCTTCAACTTGAATTTCCCTTTCAGGCAACACCTCCTAATGAGGTGGGCAGGTCTCGGACGCAGAGTTGTCTGACGTTTGTCTGCTTCAGTTACACTTTGTGCATGTATCTCCCTTCCACTCTTTGGCCACAAGGTGTTGTGAACTCCTGAATTACTTTCTAGTTCTGCAGAGTCCATCTGAGAAAACAGAAATGACGGTGTGTTCCTAAATGTTTTTTTTTGGGGGGGGGGGATAGCTGCAGACAATTAGCATGTTGGCAGTAAGAGTTGAACTGCAGTGTGATACATGATTACCCTGACTAATTGGGATGTGATTGTGTTTCATTTTGCCTTTTATAACCAATGACATTCATCTAACTAGCATTTTATTTGAACCACTTTGAGTGTGTGTGTGTGTGTGTGTGTGTAATTGCTGAGAATGATTCAAGAGATTAATACTTGTCTAGCCTCTCAACAAGGAACCTTGAACATTTCAGTAGTTATATAACTTATTTTTCTACGTTTTGTGTGAGTAGGTTGTATAACCTCTCAGGTCATAATAATGTGGGAGGATTTTTCCAAAGGTGTATCCTGACAAGTCTGTGTCAAACATTTGTACATGTTCTATTCAGATATATCAGGTTCTATCTTCATATCACTGGTTTGTCCTCATCTTGCCACATTTTCTTTTTTTATGAAGCAGAGCCTGTAAGCACCTGGAAACATAATGCATTATTGTAGTAGTGCAATGAAAGGGTGTCAGAGAAGGAAGATGCATAGTTATGCATCATGAAAGTTATGTAATTTGTTTTGTTTTTAGTATATTCTTGCTGTTTGTGCACAAAGAACAGGCTTGTTTTTCTTTCTTAGTTTTCAATTTCTCCATAGCTGCTCCCACCCTCTGGAACTCTTTCCAAATCCCATCTCAAACTCCACCTTGTCAGAAATGCTTTTAATGTGTGATTAATGTCCTTTTTTCTGATCTTCCTGCATTTTTTAAATGTCCTGTGCTATGTACTTAAATACTTTGCTTTTATGATTTGTTTGGTTTCTGCAGTGTCTGAGGTGATTAGAAAAGCATTGCTCAAATAATATGTATTAATATTATTATTAAATTCCTGCTCTATTAAAACTGTAGTGGTTGTATGATTTTAAAGGAAAGTAATGCCTCACATTTTTCTTAATTCTTAAAGAAAAAGCAGGCAACCATGACAACGCTTAAGTTAAAAAATTAAAACACTAATATAGATAAAGATGTCATGTTATTATATTTTTTGCTTTGTTGCCAGAAGAGAAACCTTTTGAACATAATTTCAGATTATATCAACAGCAGGTGATGGAGGTGGGAAAGGGTTTAAGTTTGTTCATTAATTAATAAACAGTTTTTGTAACAGAGTTCATTAAGTGCTTTCTTTTTTTGACAAATGTATCCAGAACTTATCCTTATGAGTGACGTACAGGAAATGGTCCAGCTTCCCAGAATTTGCGTCTGTATGTAGCTGAGTGCTTCTTGTTGTGTGCAGGCACTATATTTTTTAATGTGTGGTTGTGTGTGTGTGTGTGTGTGTTGTCCTCCACTCTCGCACTGAAGTGCATCTCTTTGAATGATGACTTTGCTTTCATCTCTCTCCCCTTTTCCTTTTTCCGATGGATTTCCTACCTCTTTAGTGTCTCTTGTTGAGTGTGCGTTTTTTCCGTGATATGGAAGCTCTGTGCATTTTAGGAACCGTTATATAACTGTTGTGTAAGGCAAGGTCGTTTAAAAAAAAAAAGAAAAAAAAAAAGAAAATTGGGGTACCCAGAGTAATCTGAGTAAATGGGTGAATTACATGATTCAAAACAAAAATTGTTCTGTTGTTCCTGTATTTCATATCATGTTATTGTTAAACTTGTGTTCTATTTTACTTCAGACATTGTGTTATTTCCTTAAAAAATGCCCTGTGAGTTGTCCTGTTTAAATAAATAATCAGTATCTCACCTGCTGTAGACAGCAATAAAGCAATCGCATAAAAAGCAAGAAAGAAAAATGTTAGAGGATTATAAAGCTACTCGGAAAGGGACATTCAACAGCTCATTTATACCAGGTAAAACAGGTCAAAGTCACTTCTGCTTTATTAGGTACTTGGTACCCTTTGCATGAAAAGTCCATTGTTGTCTCAAACATTTATGATATTACGTGTACCTGTGCTCAGTGAGGCTGCTTATAGTCCTAGTCTAGTTCCAAAATACTACTAAAGGTAGTAAAACGGAATAAATACAATAGCTAATACAAACTGATAGATGTCTGCTTGAGCCAGAGTATCCAAAGGAAGTAGTGTTGATTGTAGTGATGGAACAACTTTGCTAATTAGCATTAGGATATTTTTAGCAGTACCAGTTCCCACAATTAGAATAGCAACACTGATTTGAGAAAATAATGACAATGTAATTAACACTCATTAAAACTGACAGTATGTAAAAAATACATGTTTGTTCTATGACCTCAAACTGCTGGAAAAGTTTCATTTGCATTATTCTGTGTAGCTGTTAGCTACTATAGATAAAATACTGACTATTGTAACTACTTTCAAAGAAAACTAGACCTTCACTTTAAGAAAAATACTATTGAATATGTCTTAGTGCTACTACTTGTACCCAGGACTGAAAACACGTCTCAGCCAACAACTAACACATTCCAAACGCTGACAGATAACTCACTTGAAACACCAATCTGAAACACATACCGTCACCATGCCTCACAGACACACACGATAATGAAGAGGAGCTGGTGTCGTTTGCAGCCCGATTAAGAAGTTTGTCACACAGAAGGACTGTAGGGGCGTTTTACATAAGTTGTTTTTCAGTTCACACTGAGCTCATCACCGGTCTCCGTTCCTCATCGTGTCACGGATGTTTGTGTACGTTTATGCAAACATATGCACATTCACATGCCAGGTGTCGCACAATGAGAATGTCTTGAACTCATTTTTGTGTGTGTGTGTTGGAAGTGATACTTGTTGGCAGAGTGTTCCTGTTTGTCCCATCTTCCAAGTCTGGACTGGCCTACAAACACACTGAGGGTTTAGGTTGACGCTGTAGAGATGCTGACTCGTTAATTTGTTTTTAAACAAGTATGCACTGATTAGTGTTTTTCAGTTAGAGCTCGTTCTCAGGAATATGTGTGCGTGTCCGTGTCTGTGTTTGTGTCCCATCTTGTGTTTCATAAGCTGTCCATATTTATGATGCAGCTCTTACATAATCCCCAGATCAGGTTCAGTCGGTTTTCTGATGGAACAACTCAGAGGTAGAACAAGGACAGGAGCAGACGCAAGGTTAAAAAAAATCTACTGGTACATTTTCAATTTTTTTATTAATTTTTTTTTAAATGAAAAACATTGGTGTCATAACATGTTTTTCCACACCATGATGGGATAGTCCATTCTAATGGAAATAAAACTGAAAATAAATCTTCAATGTTAAAAAATATTTCTTAATGTTTTATCTAAATTTAATGATGAGATTTAAACTTAAGACCTATTTGACGAAATATGTAATAAAACATCCAAACATGCTTTGCACTGAAATGAATACTCTTGGTTCATTTAACCATCCTGCAAATGTAACGGACCAAACTTTTTAACTCCTTTTGTTGGAGACACAAATCTGACAGTAATCTGCTTTTTTTTTTTCTCTAAAGATTCAAGCTTTAAAAAAGGGGAAACTTGATTCATTTTTAGTGCAGAAAGGCAACAAACAACTTTGAGAGTTAATTTTATTTGAAGATGCATTGATTCCTGGCCTAAGCGTGGCAGTTATTGATACATTTTGGATGGTGGTATTTGTGGTTGTTAATCTTGAAAAGTGAAACAGTTTCATCCCATTTTTCCCTGAGTCATCAAGAGTTATAAAAACCTTTCTGCTTTGTGACTTTGCAGATTTTACTTTAACTATTGATGTTTGATTTGTCAGAATGACAGAAGAAAATACTACGTTATATGGATAATATAGTGAAAGTTTTCGACAAACAAACTAATCATGAGGAACATAAGCATCAAATCTTGATGAGCTGTGATATTTAAAATGTTTGTTCAAGTTTACTGGATAAATGCAATATGCCACTCTGTTTTCTTTTCTTTAGACAGAGATTAGTTGAAGATTAGTGTCCTTTAATTTCTGGGTTCATATTGCAGCATGTCTGACCTTTTATTAACTCCAAAATGGAAAATACGACAAATGTATTCATTATGTTCATGTTGTTCCTGCGTAGCTTTTTGGAGTTTTTTATTTTTATTTTTATTAGAAATTGTATAATGAAATAAATATATAATCATTTATTTTTTGTGAATATTTGTGACCTTATAAATTCTTATTATTATCCTCCTCCTTTCACAGATCAGTCCCACAGCGCCCCCTTCACCTCAGAGAATGAAACTCAGCACGGCAACCCGGCTGTGTGGCAGTGCACCCCGCCCCAATCTACCTCGCCTTCGGCGGAGATGCCAGCACACCCGCCCTCCTCACAGCTCGTGTCCAGACCCCACTCCAGGCCGGCGAGCCAAAGCCCCACCCCTCCCTTGGCCTTGACGAGAAGCAAGAAGCAGAGCTCCAAGCCTAAGCACATGAGGCGAAACATCAGGTACTGAACTTTACGCAACCTCAGTCACGGGAGCTTCAAACGACGCCCACTCCTGTTAAAAAAATGAAACAATAAGATTTAACCAAATTATTATTATTATTAAAGTCAAATGTCTTATGAGGGGTCTGACTGAATGACCACAGCAGCTAAACATGGACATTATAAACCAGATTCAGGACTAAATCTGTTTTAAGATCATTCATCATTTTGTGTGCTCTGCATTAAAACAACAAGACTGTGTTTAAACCAAAAGGAGTTTGGACTCACTGTTTGACAAACAGTAACCAGCCAACCTTGAGTTGAAAAGAGATGAGTACACAATCCTCTGAGGAAGCCTGAGCTGCGGGGCAGAGCAGGCTAACCTTCTCTCTGCTTTTTCCAGCACTTATTGTATTTCCAATAACATTTGTTGTTCGCTGAGTTTAAAAGACTAATCATATCAGGACTGTGAGTTATTTTTCTCCTTTGTGCTTTTGCATTATTCTATTTTTGAGCAACTACAATGCAGTGCAGCTGTTCATAAAATCTGTCAGAGATTATACATCTGCTGAGTCTACAGCTTCATTCCTCCTGCCTGCCAAAGAAACATAAAGCTCAACTTCAAGAATATGGTTCCATTTGTGTTATGGATGCCAAATCGGGCTTTAATTCCCTTTTATAGCTCCCTTATTGATACAATATTTATCTATTTTTAGAAAGTTGTCATTGTTTCTTTGAGTTCTGCAAACGCTGAGCTGTGACATTTTCCTAAAACTTGAACAATGTTGAACTTTCTCATACAAGTGATCAGGATTTAAAGTGAATTGTTTAGTTAGGTGGAGACATGGACAAACTGAAACCCAATTGATTTTGATTTTTGTCCATGAAAAGTGGGTTTTAAATAAAAATATAAAAGGACGTTTAAGTAAAGTGAAGGATATTTTATTTACTGAATTTTAGATACAGTCTTATATTTTACTTCAAACAGAGACAAGTCTCTCTTTAGTTTTAGTGTTCATTTCAATAACTTCCTTGTTTTCTATGATGTCATATCCAGGGTGGGATTTGACTCTGGATTAAGGCTTTTTCGTTACATGTGGTTCCCCCCATTTTCCTTTAGCTCTGGAATGGGTCAGATCTGAGTTATGTGTTATGTGTGGTAAACTCTACATGTGTGAAGTTAAATATTTAATTCTAAATCTGAATATGTCTCCTGTGCGTACTTCAGCTGTAAATAACATGTTTTTTTTTACAATAGCAATAAAATAAAGTGGGGTGTTTTTTTTTTTCTATGAATGCTTCTGACTTTCAAAACCTCATATCTAAATAAAAATAAGGAGTTCTGTAAATGCCTGAGCGGTAGTGCGATTATATGTTTTTTCTATTTCGTATCACACAGCTCACTTTTCATTTTAATGTTTAATAAATACGAGCTCTCGCTGATTAAAAGAGAGCAAAGCTTGGACTGTTGTAATGAAGGTCCCAAGTGTGGTTTTATTTCCAGAACGATTCGTTAAATCGAGAACAGAAGAGGTTGTGTGTTATCAGTAAAAATGGTTGCAGATGTTTATAGAGATGTGCAGTTAAGCTGTAACTAAAATTTTTTTTTTCTCTGTCTGCGCAGGAAAGTACTTAGGGAACATCAGTTAGATGTAGTGACCAAAGCTGCCCAGCAGGAGGAGGTAGAGAGACGGCGACGTCTGGGGGAGCAAAGAAAGCAGGATTTTCTTGTATCGCAGCTACCTGAATGCACAACAGGTAGGAGTACATATTTAATCACCTGTGTCTTTGTTCTTGTTTTTATCTAATTTTTATTATTGAATTCTGTCCTCTTCTTCAGGTGACGTTGCCCAGCATGTGTCCTCATCAACAGCATCAGTGTCATTCCAGCAGGAAGTCAAGTCCACCAGACAGGAAGTCATCTGTTTGGACTCCAGCAGCGCAAATTTCAGCAAAGACGACAGCAAGAATAACAAACCTGCTTCTGCTGCTACAGAGCAAACCCAAAAATCAGGTACAATTTGCTGATGTTTGTTAGATCAGCTAAATTAATTGGAAATCAGATTTTAAAACTGAAGAAACCACCCAAATCTACATATGTCTCCAATTTTAGTCCTCAAAATATGAATTTTGTTTAAAATTAATCCTCCATCCAGCAGTGCCTATTGAGGAGTTCTTGTAATCAGTTAAGCATTTTCATGCAGTTATTTAGGGATTAATGACTCTTCAGGTTTCGAGTCCAGAATGTGATTTGTAGCAGTAAGTAGTAAACGTTGTGACAGCAAATGTGTGAAATCGTTTTCTGTCTCCTGGTTACACCTTACAGCCAGCGGAGAACTCCTTATGTGTTATTAAATGAGAGCTTCAGCAAACTGAAGAAACAAATTTAAACTTTGTGCAAATAAAAGGGCAGGCCTCTCTTTAGCTCAGTGGTTCTCAATTCCTGTCCTCATGACCCACTACCCTGCATGTTTTATTTTTTTCCCTGCTTTGGCACACCTGATTTAAATAAATGAGTGATTAACATGCTTCTGCAGAACTTCAAGATCTGCAAAAGAGATGGGGAAACAACTAAAACATGCAGGGCAGTGGGTCATGAGGGCCGGAATTAAGAACTACTGCTTTAGCTGTACACAAGTCTGTGAGAAATATGGGTGCACTGGGTGCTGCAGTGTTCTTTGACGGATGCCAGAGGACATTCATGTCAAAATACACATTTGAATGTTTTTAAAAACAAGATTAAATCAGTGCTGTGTATTTTTAAATTCAATAATTTTAGATTGTTGTTGTTGAGCTTTTTACATTTGTTTAATAAACCAGCATTGCTTTTGTACATCTGTGTGCAAAATTTAACATCTGTCTAAATTATACAAAGCAAGTGGGAAAATTAGATGACTGCAATTTTATATATATTGTTAGTCCATACAACATATCAGTGGTGGACACAGCTAACCAAACATTAGCTTCACTAACCCCTAATTTGCCAACCAAGAATCTTCCACTAATGCTAAACCGCTAAACAAAATAAATTTTAGAAGAGGCTAACGCTCACTGCTAAATTGACTGTCACTTAGCCTCTATCACACATCTTTATCTCCTTCCAGTTTAAGTTTTCTATTGGTTTAATTTTAACTTTGTGGCAAATCGGCCAATCCGAATCAGTCATGGCTCTGTCTAACTTGTGATACTTCCAGTTTACCCTTTCAGTATAGAAGCAAATTTCTTTGATTGAGTTTATTGTTTAATTTGAAGTTTGTCAAACAACAAGCTGAAAATTCTTTCTCTACCGTATTTTATATGTAGTCATTTTTTGTTTTTATTTATTTAAATATATTAACTGTTAGTTTGAAGTAAAAATAGTGAATCCGTGAAACGACATCTATGCTGTTCCGCTATTAGCAGATTAGTGGAACTGTGCCCACCACTGCAACATATTAAAATAAACATTTCACTGCATATTTTTCTAATTTTCTCTAAATGAGGGTTTGGCTCTTACATATTCATAAATACTAACAGCACCCCCAAAACTGAAACATGTTCCAACAGCTATAATACAACAGCCCATTTCAGTTCCAGGCCTCAAAGTAAATCATCTTGTAAAGCTCTGAATCTTTCTCAGTGGCTCTTCTGGCAGCAAATACAGCAGGAGGAACACAGTTGCAGTGGTTCGGTCTCATCCACCAACCTCAGAGATAAAGCAAATCATCTTTAATAGCCGCGTGACAACCATTGATTTACTAAATTACACCCTTGAATTGATTTCAAATTGATTTCTGACCACAGGGGTTTCATCAGAAACGGCGTCAGCAAGATTTTCCAGAAAAATGAAAATAAAAACGGAAAATGTTTTGAGGATTTTAACGCCAAAGGCGCAGCATGTGGGCTGCTTTTCATTATTTATCTGAGCCTAAGAAACTCAGATTACTGTAATTCATACCAGTGATTACATTTTATTCCTACTAACATGGTTTTCTGTTAAATACAATTAACTCATCTTTCCTTTTTTATATGACATTATTGGACATTTTAGCTTTTTGTCTGTGTCAGTAGTCAGAATGTAAAGGACTGAATACTAAAACCTTTCACATGGAGTATCACGCACCAAGGAAGGCATCAAGGACACACACAAACACACACTCTGGTATTTTTTGTTAAAGAACTAAAGGTAAACCGCAGACACAGACCTAAAGATCAACGTGAAGATGAAAGCAAAAGAGATGAAACAAGAGGGTGTCTGTGGGGCAATAAAGCCAACTGATCCTGGTTAACGAGCACACGCCCACACCACTGTGGCACAGTGACATTTCTACTCGGGGTTGCATAACCAGTCACCCCCTCCACTCTAATCCTACTTGTATAACTAGCCATTCACTGCGTTATATAAGCTGCTTTTTCTTTTTTTTTTTTTTAATTCACACACTAACATACTGACACGCACGCAACCTCATCCCTGTGTACCCTAGCCGGCTGCCAGCTTGTGTAACGTTCACTAGAAATCTATCACCTTTGTTTTTTAATCACATTTAGAATAAGTTTTTTATGGTCCAGACTCACACATGCATGGTTTGTCATTGTAATTCTGTTCTGGTTATGTTTTCTCGTTACTTCAGATCAGTTAAAATGTAGTAGTAACTGTTTGTTTTTTTTGGAAAAACTGCAGCTGCAGGGTAGGTTTTTGCACATTTATATGTCACAATCCAATTAAAACATTAGAATCTATTTTTTTTATTAAAAAAGTAAATGTTAGATAAATGTTCAATAATCTGTACATTTCTTAAACTGTTGTGATATCCCTGTTTTGTTCAGATGTAATAGATCTGTGCACAAATGAAGATGATGCTTCTTCACACGTCTGCATCAAGTCCACCAACAAAGAAGACAGCGAGCCGCGCGGCGCACACGCCAACGACACCCAGAACCAAGCCGACTCCCAGGGCAGGGTGCTGGTCAACCTGAACCACCCAGCTACAGAAAAAAACATTTTCCTGTCACCTCAGCTGGCTCGAGTGGTTAAACCTCACCAGGTATTCCAGTCCTGCATCCAAAACCAAACTTACATGTCGAGTTCTTTCTCTTAGTTTCCCTTCTTTTTTCTGTCATTTCATACTCTTTTTATTTGTCTCCTTTCCTCCTCAGATTGGCGGAATCCGTTTCCTGTACGACAACCTGGTGGAGTCGTTGGAGCGCTTCAGCAACAGCAGCGGGTTCGGCTGTATCCTGGCCCACAGCATGGGTCTGGGCAAAACGCTGCAGGTTATCTCATTCATCGACGTTCTGTTCAGAAACACTCAAGCTCACACTGTGCTCGCCATTGTGCCAGTAAGCATCTCAGGACTATTTTATTTTATTATTATTTTAGATGAGTTTTTTGAATCCCAGAGCTGCAATGTCTCTGGATTGAAGTAAGACCTTAATATGATTAAGTGACAAGAAATGGTTTTATGTATGAGTAATACAAGGTAATAGTGAAACTATATGGACAGAAAGAAACGGGGAACTAAAAGACAAAAACTAAAAATGCTTTACTTGTATTTTTTTAAGGTGAATACGTTGCAGAACTGGCTGTCAGAGTTCAACACTTGGGTCCCCCCTCCTGAGGCCTTACCTCCAGATACTGACCCTGCACTGGTGGCCCCCCGCACATTTAAGGTCCACATCCTCAATGATGAACACAAGTGAGTTAGAAGAAACAATCACTTTTTATGTCAATTTCTTTAAAAATCTGCATTTTTCTTTTCCTAAGGAACGATACACCACCATGTTAAGGGATCAAAAATTAAATAAAAGCCACAACTTAAAGTTCTTTGTTCCTCACACACATATATGTACAAGAATTTTGCTTAAACTCATCTACATTTAAAAGAATTAAAACCAAACAAATTGTATATCTTGGTTTCAGAAGTCTTGTTTCTTCAGGCATCATCAAATCTTTTTAGGAATGTATGAACGAGTTTTATGGTTTCTCTTTAAGTGACACGCATCTGATTTTAGAAGTTAGTAATTAAAATTCTGAAGATTTAGTTTCCTCTTTTACCTGAGATTTTCCACATTTTATCGGTTGTGCTTGTTTGTTTTTATTATTTTCATTTTTAATCAATGTTATCTTTTTTGCTGGAGCTGTTTAAGTTCAGCTTTTTTTTGTTTTACATCCATTTTTTTGGAAGTTGACCCTGTGACTTAATATGGTCAAAGATTTTTCTCTTGCCAGTTTTTGTGGGTGCAACTCCCACATTGGTTTTACAGCACCTGGTATGCCCAGGTGGTCTCCTATCCAGGTACTAACCGGGCCCAGCCCTGCTTAGCTTCCAAGATCAGATGAGATCTGGAGTGTTCAGGGTGGTTTGACCGCATTGAGTCCAACTTTATTCGTTGTTCTGCCATCCAGGAACACGGTGACCAGAGCCAAGGTGGTGGAGGAGTGGTCTAGGGACGGTGGGGTGCTGCTGATGGGCTATGAGATGTACCGCCTCCTGTCACTGAAAAAGAGCTTTGTTGCTGGAAGGAAGAAGAGGAGCAAGAAAGCAGCAGGACCTGACATCATAAATCTGGATGAAGAAGACCGACAGCAGGAACTGCTTAAAGGTTGGAGAAACTGGATAAACAAACACAAAAAAAAAAGATTAATGGAAAAAATCTTATTAAAATTTTGTTTTTTTTTTGTAAAGGTGTTGAGAAAGCCCTATCCCGACCTGGTCCGGATATTGTAATCTGTGATGAAGGACATCGCATTAAGAACTGCCACGCCAGCACGTCTCAGGCTCTGAAGAACATCCGAACACGCCGCCGTGTGGTTCTGACTGGTTATCCGCTCCAGAACAATCTGATCGAGTACTGGTGCATGGTTGACTTTGTCCGTCCCAACTTTCTAGGTATTAATCGAGACCATTTTTTTTTTCTCATCATGTTTGTGCATGATCCCAAAGTAAACATCCAAAACATTTCATAACCCGGTTTCATCTAAATGTCTTGTTTTCTGAATGCTTCAGGTACACGTCAAGAATTCAGCAACATGTTTGAGCGTCCCATTCTGAACGGACAGTGCGTGGACAGCACACCTCAGGACGTCCAGCTGATGAGGTACAGGAGCCACGTCCTGCACAGCCTGCTGGGGGGCTTCGTCCAGAGGTAGGAGCATCGCTGTCCAAGAAAAACGCAGGATAAACTGTTTACAGCACACTGTTAACTTTAACTTGTCTTTAATCCAGGCGAGGCCACGACGTCCTGAGAGACCAGCTGCCCTCCAAGCAGGAACATGTGATCCTTGTGCGTCTGTCTCCTCTGCAGAGGGCACTCTACACCGAGTTCATGAACCGCTTCAGGGAAGCAGGAAACACCGGCTGGCTCAGCCTCAACCCACTGAAGGCTTTTTGTGTCTGCTGCAAGGTGAGGAGTGTGTGCATCCACACCTCTACCTGGTTGCTTATAATTCATTTAAAAAAAAAAACAAAAAAAAAACAAATGTTTCTTCAGATCTGGAACCATCCAGACGTGCTCTATGAGGCCTTGCAGAAGGAGAATCTGACGAGCGAGCAGGATTTGGACCTCGATGACATCACCTCCACAGGACACGCTCAATGTCCCACCACAACCTGTCAGAAGTCAAAGAACTTAGACAATCCAGATCCCATGGGTGGACTGAGTCTCAACCAGCTGCAGGAGAAAGCCAACCAGGTCATCACTTATGAATGGGTACGTGCTTGTCTGGGATTTTTCTAAAATACCTAACTGAAAAATGTTACATAACAACAAATCCACATTCAGTTTTAACTGGATTTCTTTTGATCTTTGACCTGACCAGGCCAATGAGATCATGTGTGACTACAAGCCTGGCCTTCTGGAGAACTCAGCAAAGATGGTGCTGCTGTTCCACCTGATAGAAGAAAGTGTCAAGAAAGGAGAAAAAATTCTTGTCTTCAGGTAAAAAAAATAAAATAAAAAAATGTTCTATTGTTGGACTTTAAAAAGTGGAGGAGAAAAACTGTGGTACTGCTCTGTTTGAATCCTTTTATTCTGACTTCTTTTTATTGTGTGTAATTTTCTGCTTTTCTTCACCTCCTGCAGTCAGAGTTTATCTACACTGACTGTGATTGAGGATTTCTTAGCCAAGAGACCAGTGCCTCCTTCACCTTATACAACCAGCAAAGACGGACTGAACCAGAACTGGGTTCGCAATCTCAACTACTACAGTAAGCCAGCACTTATGATGATGTCAAGAACTTTCAGCTTGTTCAGTGATTTAGCAAATGCTGAATATCTTACAATTTTACAAACCTATTTTCTATAGAAACCACAGACTATAGAACATTTGTCAAAGGCACAAAGACAGACTCCTTAAGGAAAAACAAACATAGCTCAGTTTAAGAGGGTGAAAACTTCTAAAAATTCAGTTAGAACTGTTCTCAGCTGGAAGTATTTTATCCAGGACATGATGAACTAAACTTCTAACCAAGCTGTATTGATAAATCTAGTTTGTTTTTAAGGGGGAAGGGATTTTTCTGACTGCACTGCTGGTGATTTTTCCTCATTGAGATGCAATTAGTGCTGCCACCTGCTGGTGTCTTTTAGTATCACACAAACCTGGGTTTATGTCAGGAGTCTGCAACATTAGCAACCAAGACACATTTCTGCCCCTTTTTTCCACGTAATACAATTTATCCAGAGCTGCAAAATTTACTTGAAGATAAAGATGAAAAGATGGAATATTCATTAATAAATTATAACTAGTAAGAGAATATGTAATAGAGTGATTAAGGGTAAGATCGCCTTATACAGGAAAAAAAAATGGTTTGATTCAAATAGATAAAACTAAAAGATGGATGGGATAAATAGTGAGAAAGTCAGTAAAACAAAACAAAACTGTGCATTTAGTGGTACGTAGTGTTTATATTACAGCATTTAAAATCTTTGTTGTAACTTATAGTATTTGTTTTTTGATGTTATGAAGGACTGGATGGAAGCACGACGGCTTCAGAGAGAGAGAGACTGATAAACCAGTTCAATGATCCGACAAACACCTCGACATGGGTTTTCCTACTGTCAACAAGGTCACAAACAGAAACACACACATGCCTGATATAAAAATTATTAAAATGATGGGGGCCTGTGTGTAACGGATTGCTGATGTATCTGAACTTCAGGGCTGGTTGCCTGGGTGTGAATCTGATCGGGGCAAACCGTGTGGTGGTGTTTGACGCCTCCTGGAATCCCTGCCACGATGCTCAGGCTGTTTGTCGCGTCTACCGCTACGGTCAGAGAAAACCGTGTCACATCTACAGACTGGTGTGCGACTTTACTCTGGAGAAGAAAATCTATGACCGTCAGATCTCCAAACAGGGCATGTCTGGTGAGTTAGATAAATTAGTTTGTTTGTGTAATTACTTTTTAAGTATTATCTCAGCATGAATTCATTTTATGAACTACTTCTACTTTTATTAGATCGCGTGGTGGACGATCTGAACCCAGTTCTGACTTTCACCAGGAGAGAGGTCGAATCTCTTCTTCATTTTGTGGAGGAGGAACCAGACCCGTCTCAGGTCCAGCTGCAGCCCAATGTCATTAAAGACAGCGTCCTGCAGAAGACTCTGCATCTCTACACTCACCTGATCACTAAGGTAGACGAGCAGAATGAAACTTTTATCTTCTTAAAGGTGGAACTTGTTTAGTTGACATCAGGTAAAACTTAACGCAAAGCTTCTCCACTTCCTCCCCACCAGCAACCCTTCCCTCACGAGTCCCTGCTGATGGACCGCAGAGAGCTGAAGCTGAGCAGCGCAGAGAAAAAAGCCGCTAAGAAGGGTTACGAGGAGGAGAAAAGGGCCTCTGTGCCATACACCCGACCGTCCTATGCTCACTATTACCCCGCCAGTGACCAGAGCCTCACCAACATCCCCGCCTTCAGCCAGAGAAACTGGTCAGTAATGAACTGGTCCAATTCCAGATTCTACATTCATGCTGGGATTATTTCTTCAGCAGTGCTTTAAAAATCTGCATCTCTGTTCAGGCGCCCTCCCACTCGCACTGAGGAGAAACCAATGGCAAATGTCCGACCAGTCCAGTCAGCACCACTTCCCATGACGCCCCGACAGGTGTCCGCAGGTTCTGCCCCAGACCGAGACCCCTCAAGGTCCACCCTCGGAGGCTTCAACGTCAACTGCCTGCAAAAAGCCGGGGTGTTTGTCCAGAAAATTGTCACCACTACTGGTAGGCATTTCTTTCTTATTTTTTTTATTACACTTCAGTTCTACCCCCACCCCTTTTTTTATTTATTACAAATGTTCTTAAACTTTAAATGTTGTTTTGGATTATTTTAGACATCGTGATTCCAGGTACCAACAGCTCAACAGATACTCAGACCAGAATCCCAGCTGGGGAGAGTATTTATGTCATCAAGGGCACAAAAGGTACAAAACCCAGGAAATAAAACTGTTTGGTGCAATCAAATAAGTGCTTGTTCTAGTTTTTCAAATTATTGTTTTTATTTTCTTAAATTTTTTTATACTGTTTGATGTAATAGAAAACAAATAGACATCTAAGCTCTAAAAAATATCTTAAATTGTTCTTAGGAAAGCCTACAGTCCCAAAAGTAGACAAGACTGAAGAGTTTCTATTTTAAATGCACTGAGAATTAGTTTTATTTTTTTTAATTAATGAAGTGGTGATAACATACACAATTCTTTTTTTAGGGACATATATCAGAACAACAGATGGTCGAATCTTTGCCATCAGAGCAGCTAATAAGATCAAAACCATGGATGAGAGTGGAACAACAACATCCAAAAGTAAGCTGTTTGTTGGTGAGATATGAGATGTGCAATTGTGCTGAAACTATGATTTATTCTCCCTTTTTTTTCTTTCAGATGTGCAAGCCCCACTTCAGGAGGTTTTAACCAATAACCGTAACGGTTGCCTGTCACCTGACAAACAGGTGCCCTTGAAGTCTGTGCCTCGCCCTCTTTCCCCCGACAGCCCTGAGATCATCGATGAGCTGCAGCGCTACACGTGTGGCGCAGGAGCCGATGCTGCAGCAGACAGCAGCGTGAGTGTCCCGCCTTCCAGCAAACCTCTGCAGGCTAAAGGCGGCGGTGGCGTGAACCACCACGATGCCTCCGTTGCTAACGTAATCCAGCCCAACATGGACGCCGCCGCTGCTCAGGACTTGAGAATCGGCACGAAGCGCAAAGCCTCCACGCCGTCCCTGGACGAAGGGGTGAGCAAGCAACCCTTTGCAGGCAAACTCTCCTCGGCCACTCTGCCGTCACAGAGCTTTCCTTTCACCGGAGGCTATGGCCTCCCCCCAATGGGTCTCAACTCTGCCATGCTGGGTGGTTCCCTGAGACCCTCGCTCTTTATGGGTTCAGGCTCGCACTACTTCCACCCACCCACTGCTCAACTGGGTGACCCCAGCTACATGTACCCAGATCTGTTTGGCATGAACGGAACTAGCACCGTCCCCACTCCCTCCTCCCCCTCCTCCTCCTCTTCTTCCTCTTCAGCAACACCAACCAGTTCAACCCTCTCATCTTCCTCTTCAGCATTGGTCAAAGCCACCAGTTTGATTCCAGGAGCCGTGCCGCCGTTCATGCTGAACCCCAGCGTGCCTGGGATGCTCCCACCAGGCTTCCCCCTCTCCTACACTCCATCTCTGGCCAGCCTTTACTCCGGGTCGATGCTACAAAGTGGCGAGCTGGGTCCAGCTGGCTCACCTGGAGCAGCTGGAGCCAACTTTTTGTCCCAGTACCCTCCCACTGCTGCTTCTAGCTCCTCCTCCTCCTCGCCTTCCTCCTTCTCCCCTTCAGCGCGACCTGAGGGTCAGCGGGCCCCGGTTCTAGTGAATAGCATGGATTTTAGCAGCACCAGCAGCTCTGATGATGCCGATGATGAGGTAATTGAGGTGAAGGAACAGTAAAACGCAGCAATTTACAAACAGGATAAAGTCCTGTTTGCCAAAATACAGGTTTTTAAAGCACCCGTCATGGAGGCCTTGAGGGGGAAGAAAGGTCAAAATTTAAAAGAGCGCCAAGATTTTCTTTTTGTCACCTGCATTGCCTTGAAGAAACTGTACAAAGAGTGACCGAACACAGACCGGATGCAGGATATCAGAATGAAACCTGCGAAAAGGGTGTAAAAGATGCAGAGGGAAGGAGAAATAGACATGTTGTTGAGTCTGAGCTTCCAAGTTCAGTTCTGGCATTAAGATGCTCCTCACTGGACTGAGCACTGCTGGGTGTGTGGGCCTCCATTAGTTGCATATGTCCAGTAGTTGTGTTGTTGCCTTTAAAGATTCAGTTTCTGCAGCTTTGCTCAATGTGAGGACGCTTGCTTACAGCTAACTTAAAAAAAAAAAAAAAGCAACCATTAGGTGGTGTTGCTTATTTAAAAAGCAGTTCAGGTAGATGGTAAATTCTGTTAAATAACTGAAACGGTGTTGCTGAAATTTGCTACTGAATATTTCCTTGAAATAGTGAAGAGATCAAACCAGACTTTTCGAAAAAGTTTTTTTGATTGAGCGTAAGAATTCACTGCCAGGACAGATGTATTGTACAATTTTAATTTTTAAAAACAGAAACGATGTGGAATCTTAAATTGTAAGAGAAACGGTTGATATCGGTGATGACAACTTAATGAAACTTTAAAACTCTAATGAAAGAATGTACGCTTAATTAAATGCTTTTTTTTCCAGGCCTTTTTGGAAATGCTCCTGTTTAGGCATGGGATGTAGGGAATTTTTTTTTTTTTTTGCTTGTGTGTTGTATTTTTAAACTAAGCTTTTTTATATACATATAGAAAACGATTGCCTAAGATCAACCAGGTGAAAACAAGGAAAAAAAAAAACTAGTGAGGTGTCCTCCTTGTAGCGGAGAAACAACCAACAGAAATGCCTTTTTTTGCCTCCATCTTTCTGAATGTTAGCTGTGAGAAAGGAGAGGTAAGACGGTCGCCTCAGCTCTCTGAATCTCACCCACAGTCTTACTGTAGCCTATAGTGGAAAAACGATGCAAAACACTCACTCAAGCCTATATAAAGTTATAAAAAGCCCAGGGGAACTGAACCTGCAGCCTCCGGTTGTGGTTATGCTCGTGTCATGTGTCTGTATCTGCGTCTCGTGTTTTTAGGGGTAAGAAAAGAATTGATAATAAAAAAAAAAACAAATGTTAAAAAGCTTGACCTGAATTTCACTTTTTCTCTGCTTTTTTTTTTGTTTGTTTTTGCCTTTCTTGTAATTTTTATTCCACATTGCGAAGAGAAGTCAAAATAAAACCAAACCAGTTGTTTGGGGGAGAGACAAGCAACATCATAAACCTCCATTAAAGAATGGATTGTGTTCAAATAATGAACACAGAGAAGATTTTATATCAGATTCACCACAGCTGCACACACTCAAACATATCCATGACTGCACTGTGCTGCACTGTAAAACCCATACACTTCTGAATACATTTGTTGGAGACCAGAAGAAAAACCTGGAAAATCCTAACATGACTTTTTTTTTTTTTTCATTTTTGTCATTTGTTTTAGCTTAAACATTATGACCAAGTGTTCTGCTTTCATCAATACTGTCCTGGTGTGTAAATCTTTGTTCTCTGTAACAGCTGCAGCGAGAGCTTTAAAATAAAACACACTGGCTCTTTATGTAAAAAAAAAAAAAAAAAAAAAAGAAATTCTGAGCTTCATCAAACAAAGACTTAATAATTTCTTCATTTTTAAACACATTTTACTCCTGCTACGTGATTGCTTTCCTATTTTTTTTTTTTTTTTTTTTTTGCAATTAACTCACCAAATTAATTTATTTAAAATGTTGCATATTTATTCATTCATTTGTACTTTTTTATTTTTGTATTGTCTTTTTTTGGTAATTTTGTTTCTTCTTTGATTTTGTTTGTACGATTTGATGATCATGTTAGTGTTGTTTTTCCTACAGATGTTTTTTCATTTTTATTTTCTCACTGTGGTTTCATTTTGTTTTGTTTTATTTGTAAGAACTGATGATCAGCCAGTCTGACCCAACTTGTGAATTGCAGAAATGGACACATGGACCAATTCTTTACTGTGTTGCTGAGCTTCTTATTATTCAGGAACTGTAGAAATAAGAGCCGATATGATATTGTACCAGATAACTATTTGGCTTTTTATAACGACAAATGCAAAAACTAATAATAATGACGCAGCAGATTTGTTGATATGCTGATACACTGATTGGTGTGAGAAACATGCTGAGCTCACAAGTGTTAATATTTATTCCTAATTTAATGAGACACTTGTGTGCAGTAAGCTCAGCCACAAGTTCTTGGTCAAAAACTGAGGAAATCCAATAAGTCATCATCTGAAAATAAACAACTGCTTTCCTTTATGATGCTTCTTCAAAAAAAATTAAAAAAAACTATCGATTGAGCACACAGGTCATTCTGTGGTGCCGAAATAGTTTCCTCAGGCTGTCAGCTCACCTTTTGCTGTGAAAACTGACTGCTCTTTAGTTTTACAGCTTTCTACTTGAATTTACATATTTATTTATTCAAAGCGATCAGGGCGGACAAGCTGAGACGACTGAGTTCCGATTAGCCGAGGAGAAGACTGAGCCTGCTGTCTGTCAGGATGTGCTCTGTTGTGTTGAGTTAGAGAACGGTTTTGGAACACACTTTGACTTTTTTCGTTTTGTTTCATTCAAGTTTGTAAATAAAAGAAACATGCTCTAAATAATATGCTTCGGTTTCTTATATGTTAGTAGTATTTATAGTATAGATGAAGTGCATAAATACCCCCTTCACACACACACACACACCCACACACAACTGCAAATTTGTCAATGTAAAAGATGTGAATTACTTCTATAAAATATACCAATCATTAGCCTCATTTAATTTCTTAACTATGTAACCTAATTGTCAGTTAAGACACATGGGGTCCACTGAAACTGAACAATTTTAGAATAATTTACAAACAAAAATTCACATAAAAAATCAATATAACAGCATCTAAGTCTTTTTTAATTTAAAAACTTTAGCAGAATTATGGGATTTTTTCTAATAAAAAATAAAGTGTGTGTGGGGGGGGGGGGTTGCAATTAATCACAGATGTTTTATGTAATTATTGATTAATATGGACCATTTATTACAAACTATTTAATTGAAAATGTGTAAATTGATCATTAAAAAGCTCTTTCATGACAGAGTTTACGAAGCAAACGAATCACAAAAATTTTAACATATTTTCATAATAAAAAAAAAGTTTTAATCATGCATTATTCACTCATGAGCACCTATTAGGCATTTCTTATAGCAGCAGAATTCATTGTTTGTTTCCCATTGGTGTAGTCTGTCCTCTGTCCTTATTTATTCTAAATAATTTTATCAAAACTGTATATTAAGTTTATACTAGAATTTTTGCGATAAATAAAAGTTATTTTACAGTATATTTGAACATCAAATGTTGGAGAAACAGAGGTAATAATGCAGATTAACTGTTAAATCATTCAAAATTTTTGAAAAGGTTAAGTTTTGTAAACTTTTTGAAAAAATGAAAACAAAAGTTGTCGTTAGTGTTTTGTGCAGAGGGTAGGAACTCGATTTCCCAGCGTGCTCTGCGCCAATGTGTTACGTTACGTAACGTTTTCACATCCATCGCATCGCTGATGACGATGGCAAACGGCGCAGGTCAGCTAGCTGAATGTTGTTAGAAGTGCCTGCTTATGAAACACTATTTTCTCAAGCAAGCTTTTTTTTTTACTGAAGACAGAAAAAAATAAAAATATAGAAAAAAATGAAGATTAAGTAGCGTGGAAATCTACGAACTGTATGCGAACTCGCTCATCCTTTGAATCGTCTAACATTGTTTTGTGGGCCTGTTGCTTGAAGCTAGCGACGGGAAATCCTCGGGCTGACTGACTGGACACACCAGAACGAGAGACAGCAAAAGAACCAAGAATGACTGGAGCTTCGACAACTCGTTAACTAACTGCAAGCAGGTTTTACTGACACGAAGTGTCCTTTCTAATAATCGGAGGAACATTTTGTAGTCTTCGTCTTCTACGAAAGACATAAATGATCGTGGTAATTGATGACGCTTTTTTTTTAGTTTGACAGTTGAGTTAGCCAACATTAGCTTTCGTGTTTATAAGTTAGCTCAACAAGGGTCCTCCGACTAAGCAAACTGCTTGGCGTGTTTGTTTCAGCTAGGATTTGCATGTTTATTCTGTATCACCTTCTAGCCAATTTATTAGTGATTTGCGAGCTAAATTTATTTAGTCTTCATAGTTAAGGTCACCGGCCTGATAGTTATATCAGTTATATCAGAAGGTTCTTTTAACCTGAGCTGTGTCCCACAGAGGCTTGTCTGCAGCCCAAAGTTCACTTTGCTAGAAGTCAACCTTTTTGTGTTTTTATAATTTAGTTTTGTGAATGTTCCAGAAAACATGCTTTAATTTCACCACAAATGCTAACAAGCTTGAGCAGAGGAAACGGAGGCTTTTGAGAGAACAAGCTACATTTGACAATCAGGATCCGAATGAAGACTCATAAAACTCTGTGGATCTTGATGCTGACAGAACTTACCAGTGAGTCTGGACTTTAACTCTTTATCTAATCTAACACTACAGCAGAAGCAACACTAAAAACCTTTTTTTTGTCTCTCTTGGGCTGATTTGCTCAAGGAAGACTACAATGAATCGTTACCTGCCGGTGGCACGACAGCACTTCCTGGCTGCCCTAGCCAGCACCAGTGTGGTAGTGAAAACCATAAGTGCAGTTGTGGTTCTGCTCTACCTGCTGTCATGGGCTGTTGACACTTCATATGCACTAGGAGTGACTCCAGGTTACCTCTTTCCACCCAACTTCTGGGTGTGGACACTGGTGACCCATGGATTGATGGAGCAGCATGTGTGGGGCGTGGTGGCCAATGTGGGGACAGTTATGGCCTGTGGGCGCCTGCTAGAACCTTTGTGGGGTGCTCTGGAGCTCCTGATCTTTTTTGCAGTAGTGAATGTGTCTGCAGGACTCCTAGCAGGCCTCTCATATCTTCTCACTTATGTGGCCACTTTTGACCTGGACTTTCTGTTCGCTGTGCGCATCTACGGATCAGCCGGTTTTTTGGGAGGTGTCCTGGTGGCCCTGAAGCAGACGATGGGGGATACCACAGTGCTCAGAGTGCCACAGGTGAGGCTTACACATTATGAAACATGTTTGTGCAACATGGTGATGCTTATAGACATACTTTTTCTTCCTTTTTTAACTTGCGAATCAAATAAGCTATACCACTGATGTCAAACTAAACATTTCAAGATAAATTACAATAAACATCTTAATTTTCTGTCTCAGATTTAAAAAAAATTGCATATTTATTTACCTGAAAATATTGTCTGACTTTTGTACGTCAGTCACTTAAAGGATTCACCATTAAACATATTTGGAGGGCAACAAAGTGTGTGAATACTTGTAGTATCTAGTAAAACCCAAACCATGACTCTGCCTCCGCTATGTTTAACCAATCAAATAAGGTTTTGTGAATTAACTGTAATGTTGTTTCACCAGTTTTTAGGTATTAACAAAACATTTTGTATGCAAGAATCCTTTGAAAAACCTGTAACCAAATTAGGAAATATTTTTGCTTGAACAACCTCTACCAGCCAGTCAGTCTGTGACATTTAAAATCTAGTGTTAATCAAATTTACAGGCACAAACTGCATTTTGGTTCGTGACATCTATACAGTGTTTCATACAATGTCACAATCACTCAGGCCCTAACATGTAGTTTGCATAATTGGTCAATAAGTTGCCTTGAGGGAAGTACAGAGAAGCTTTACTTCAGTGCAGCCCTCCTCTCTGAGCTTAAAATATGCTTTTTTTTCACCCCGTCAAACTTATTTGGATCAATAACACATAAATAAAAATACAAATGGCACATTTTTTGCAACTCTATCAAGGTTGTCAAGCTACATTTTAATTGCCCTCAAAATAACTGCAGTTAGCTAAAGATACGTGTGAAACAGCATTAGACGTGTGAATTGGAAGAGCCAGAAATTGTTAGGGATGATTTTGTAACTTTTTCCAGCCTTCTGAGCATCAATGAATCTTTTGAGAGTTACAAAGAAATCTTTTTGCCCGTGTCATGATGCTCGTCCAAAAACATTTTTATGAAGGTCAGGTCTTTAAGGATGTCTGTTATTCAAAGATTGGTCACGGTATCTAATAATAATCTTAGAGTTTCACACAATTTTGCCTCTAAGCGATATCTAATATTAGTACTTTTATACTACTTTCATCATAATTTACTGTTAGGATTTGTATAAATCTAATTATTAATATGAAGATATGTAAAATAAAGTTTGTATAAAACTGGTTCGCTTCATTTTAATTTTATTCGTCGCTGCTGGCCAACTTGGAACGTCAGCTCTTTCAGTGAAACTTGGTATGTTGTTTTTCTAAATCTATCCTCATAAAATAAAGTCTGTATTCTCCTTCCATCTCAGGTGAGACTGAAAGCTGCTCCAGCTTTGATCCTCCTCTTCCTGGCCTTACTGCGCCTATCTGGGCTGCTCGACAGCTGTGCCCCCCTGGCTGCGTACAGCTATGGCTCCCTGTCTGGGTGGGTGTACCTGCGCTTCTACCAGAGACACAGCCGAGGACGCGGGGACATGTCGGACCACTTTGCCTTTGCGAGTTTCTTCCCGGAGGCTGTGCAGCCAGTCGTTGGACTGCTGGCCGGGCTCATTCACGCCGCCCTGGTGAAGATCAAGGTGTGCAGGAAGATGGTAAAGAGATACGACGTGGGGGCGCCCTCCTCCATCACCATCAGCCTGCCAGGGACGGACCCACAGGATGCAGAAAGAAGGAGGTGAGTCGAGGCGGCGCTGAGGCTCAGTCAAAAGAGGTTTCAGAAGTCTTAAAATAATAAATATTAATATTCTAAATAGTGTTAAAAGTTTAAATATCAACAGTTAAAATATTCAGTGCAAACATTTTAATAATAAAAACACGTTCATTTGAAATCTAGAGATACAATGTTTTCAAAAATTAAGTACAATCAAAAGTAACTATTTTTATCAGAATAGATAATTAGATGTAATCCAAAGAGATAAAGAAACTAGTTTAAAAATGTCCTTATTGTCCCCTGTCGCCGAGGCGGGGGACATAGAAATTACTCTCCGTCCATCCGTCCGTTAACATTATGAGATGATTTTAATAACGAAGGCCTGTGATGATTCCAACAAAACTGCTAACAGTTGGTCACTACTGAACGTGAAAGCCCTAGTGACATTTGCAAAGTCATGTGATCCAAGATGGCTGCCACTGTAGTCAAACATTACACCACATAAAAATGGCAGTAGCTCAGTAAAAAAATCAGCTATTGAGCTGAATTTGTTTTTGTAAGTAGATCTAAGTATGTGCCAACACAACACATACTCTGACCGCTTGTAGATTGTGAGCGATCTCGCAAAATCGTGGGGATTCATGATTTGCTACCATTTTTCCTCTGCACGTGCGACGGGGACATCAGCGACGGTTAGCGTCGAGTTCCATCTTTCTTTAGTTGTTGGTATTAAATGATATCAGCAGTATCATGACTGTAATTGTAGACCTTGAACAAACAAATGAACTAATTTTATTTATTTTTATTGTTTGTATGAAATACATTTATCTGTCATTAAAAGGGTATTAGATTTTTTGGGTAGAAATAGTGTCCTGTAGCCTGCAGGTAACCCACAAGTAAAATTAAAATCATCCGACTGAAAAATTTGTATTTGTGACTAGATGATTAAGATGATGTTTTGTTTTTTTTTTTTAGATTTTAGGTTAAATAACATAAATGCACACATACAGCAACAACCTTCCAAAATGAAAATAAAAAAAAATCCATAGAAGGTGGACAAAACAAGTAAACAACAGGTGGTTTTATAGCATATACTAAAGGAGAGAAAAAAAAAACATACTAAAGTTTATTCATTAAATTAATGACTAGTTGCCAAATCATATAAAATATTCTTTCTTTGTTAAACAAGATAAACCTGAAACACATTTCCTCCACCTCTCAGCCACATTTAAAAAGTAGGAGGGTTGTCAGACTTCCATCATAAAAGTATCACCTTTCTGGCCACTAATGTAATCAGTGACAAAATTTGCCCTTCTGTTTTGTCCCTAGCATGATGATCTTTTTTTTTTTTAATGTGAGGTGTGCAGATATCTACTAAATAAAATAATACTGTAATGATTTGTGCTCATGTCTCACTTAACAATGATGCTGTTAAATTTGGAGGTTCATGAAAACAATGTCCATTTTTGCCTCCTCCCTTCCAGACAACTGGCCTTGAAAGCTCTCAACGAACGTCTAAAACGAGTCGATGACCAATCTGCTTGGCCCAGCATGGACGACGAGGAAGACGAGGATGAGGATGAGGTCAGAACCGACGCGCAGCCTCTACTCCCGGGCGGGCGCGACCCCTTGTCCTCCGCTTTGCGAACAGCCGGAGGGCACATCGGTGCTTCCCTCTCCTCCACGCCCTCCTCTTCTGTGTCTCAGAGCGGTGGGACGCCGTCGGCAGGCGGAGTGCAACACCCAGAATCCAGCATCATCAGTTTTGAGGATGCACCGTCTAGATCATAGCAGAAATAATGCTCCGTGGTGTAGAGAGGCACACTCTGTTTGGTGTCACTGTCAAGGTATACTAGCCTGTTCAGCATTCCTGACTAGTATACGTTTATTTTCAGTGACAGTGCTTAGATTTACACTCTGTATCTCACACTGTACGCATCTCTGATGAGTTAACACATACAGCTGTGCGCTCACAAACACTTTAACATCCCAAAAGACTGTATAGTGCTTACAGTTCAGACTTGAGAACACCCAGCCTTACTGGGCAAAATGAAAATCTAATTCTCCTCTTTCCTACATTCGACAGAAAGTCAGTAAAATTCTCATTGGGACTTAATTCCAATTTTCAGGACTCTGATCACTGCTACTTGTGTCTTTCTCTTTTGCTTTCTAAATAAATAATAATATGGGTGTGCAAAGTTCTTGTAAGTCTTTTCAGAACAGCCTGATTTGTTTTACTTGCTATAAAAAACAGTTTATGCTGAATTCTTTGTACTTGGTTTGATAAGCACAGAGAAATAGCTGCAAGAGACGTACGCTGCTGGTTGGCTGGTTTCTCATATGTAACCAGCTGGGAGTCTGTAGTTTGCACCGACCTGCTGAACAGCAAAACCAAACTTTAAAAGACTTAAAGAAGTGCCAGATGAAAGGAATTCCCCAGAACAGCCCAGTTCCCACATGTTGTCTCTCTGGAACCACAAAAAGGACAAAACTTTTTTTTTTTTTCTGCTTAGCTTGTGGAAAACATTTATTTTCCTCTTGTGTCTGGTGATTCCTGAAAAGAATTTGTGAACTAATGAGACATGTTTGGCCGTGTGACACCCTTTCTTATCTGTAGATAAATTCTTTTAGAAATTATGAGCTGCTTTCAAATGCTTTATTTAATTTTAGACCTAATCTTTAACTTGTGGGGGAAAAAATGCGATAGCGATTCAACAATTTTGGTGCACGATACCGAGATGTGGTCAATGTTTGTGAACCTGTTCGTTATTTACTGATACTGAAAAGTGATTCTTTATTCCCCCCCCCCCCCATTCAGTCTGTCACAGGACTGAGTCACATCCTCTGCACTTGTAATATTTTTCTTTTCTGAAATCAAAGTGCCAGGTATGAGCAGTGGTTAATTGTTCATATGGATAAACGGTTCCATTCAGACCAAAAATGTCAGTGATTCATTCATTTTGTCAGCAGTAATTGCTGTAAATGTCACAATTTATTGCCATAACTGTCAAATCTTTGAATGCCCTATTTCCACACATCCTT
Organism: Cynodonichthys magdalenae; assembly: GCA_031762555.1. Classification (NCBI taxonomy): domain Eukaryota; kingdom Metazoa; phylum Chordata; class Actinopteri; order Cyprinodontiformes; family Rivulidae; genus Cynodonichthys; species Cynodonichthys magdalenae. The sequence goes on along the minus strand of JARVJO010000024.1, from coordinate 19,797,673 downwards.
TTTGATTAAAATCATTTGCAACTAATTATTTCAGGTTTTGTGAACACATTGGTGAAAATATATATTTTTTTTAAGTTTGATCACCTTAAGGAACTTTTTTAATTAGATCAAATTATTCAATTAGTTTAGTAAATGCATCCTCAAGGAGAAAGTGGTGACTTCTGTAAGAATCTACCTGGAGAAGACTGTTTAGGTTGCCAGTTTGTTTACAAAACTAACAGAGAAAGCTGATTGGTTGCCACTGTTGACATTTTACTCAGTACCTCTACAACCTTCATGCACATCTCTGGAAAAGTCAAAGAGAATATTATAAAACTGAAATGTGAGTTAGCTATTTGATTCAGTTTTATTTGTAATTGTTTAGACTTTTGCTTCCTGAAGGTTTTTGAGCAGTGCTCTTAATTTTTGTGTCTATCTGCATTTCTGAAGCTTGTATAAGTAAATTATACATTTTCCAGTTAACCAATCTGCCAAACTACACATTTTAAACATGACAATTTACAACAATGAGCCACAATAAGCCGCCTTGATAGGTCGAAAAAGGTTTCCCCAAAGCTGAATGACTGCTGCTCTGACTGTTGTCAAAGGTGGTCTCTCACAAAATTGTATTGTTTTTAAAATAGTTTTTAAAAACACTAAAAAACTTCTATTTGGTTTATAGCTAAAACCGATCTTTTTCACACTAATGAAATTCGCTTTTTCTAACACAGAGGCATATTTTATACAGATTTCTGCTTTAGTTTTTAGGACTAAATGAGAAATTTAATTTCTGTGAGGGTTGTGAGTATTTCTGTTGCCCTACATTAAATGTGGATGTGAGTGATCTTCAAGGACAAACATAGAGGACTCCATTTATTTGACTGAATGTTCTATGAAGAAAATACGTGTTTTAACCAAAAGGATACGAAGTAACATTAGACTGCAGGACATTTTTTTAAAACAGGCCAGTTTATTAAATTGATAGTTTAAAGAATTTCAATACCCTGATTAGTCAGCAGGTGGAGCTGTAGCCTACGCACATAGTGCTTCCTGCAATTAACTCCAGATCAATTTATTAAATCAACAATAACCTTAATTAATCTATGCTTACAACTATTAGTTCCCCTGAGAAAGTGTAATCACAATAATTTATTAATTAAGTAGTATAGTGACTGTTAAACAAGACAACCCGGATAGAGTCAGAATTAGCAGATTAAAGTGCTGTTCTTTTGGAAGCAAACTCTTGCAAAACACCTGTAGAAGCTAAAATAAATTTAAAAAAAACATTTTGTGAGTATTTTTCACTTTTAAGTGTGGGTTTAGAAAGTAGCCCTTCTTGTACTTACCCGTGATACAAATTTCTAACTTTGTTGGTATTAAGAATGTAAGTACACGTTATAACTGTAATAAAAGTGTCGCAAATGCCACGCCCGAAAACAGACTATGTTCATAGCTTGATGTAATTCACCAACATGACAGAGTACTATAAAAAGCTCTGCTCAGCGTCGTGCTCGCGCAGGCGTGGCTCTCAGGCTCGTGCCCGTCACCCCTCCCCCAGCTACAAACCGCGACTGCGCGCTCCCGTGAACTAATTCATTGTATCAGATTGAGACGGGAGGAAGCTGAAAGACCGGAGGGCTACTGAGCTGCTAAAACTCTACTGCTTGGCACATAAACTGAAGGTAAACTACTTTATTCACTACCCAGCGACAGCGAAGGGGTTCTGGTTTCACATAGCGTAGTTTAAAAGTTTAGAGCATTATTTTTTAAAGTTGTCCTTGGCTTTCAGAGGCCGTGCTAGCGAGGTTAGCTTGTAGCCAAGTAGGCTTTTCCCCTTCTAACCCACTTGAATTTCTCCGCGCCTCTTCCGCAATTGCCTCTTTAGTTCTGTAGAAAACTGTTGCGTTTGAGCACTGAAGCTGCTGGGACTAAAATGTATATACAATACACAACGAAAGACTTTGGTTAAACTGTGAAAACTAAAGACAGGCTTAAAAACTGAAGCTTCAAGGACTGGCCTATAGATTTGCGAGCCGCAACCAAACAATGAAGTATTTTTCCTTACTTGCCTGGTCTGAGCAACCTCACCGGGCGGCTTCCCTGTGAGTGACCGTCTTTCCCCTAATTAGTTACATAAAGTTACATCTTCCCGGTGTGTATTTCACATTTCAGGATACAACTGAGCCGTCGGCAAACTTTATTTAAATTCTACATCTGCATTTTATCGTCGATTTTGCGGGGTTTGGGTAGGACCACACAGCACATCGCTTTAGCTTTGATTTTTAGTTTCTTATATAAATTGTATAGTGAACATCTTAAACCTAGTCGATCTGACATGGTGTTTAGGTTGAGTCAGGGCCACCCACCCTTTCTTTCACTGCGGACACACTGGCCATCTGTTGCCTCTGTGATGACGCCATCTTTCTGGTGACCCACCCAGTGGCTGGTTGGTTAAAAAAATGTTTGCTTTAACACTGGTGGTAGTATGTACTGTGGTATAAAGCAACTTTTTCCATACCTTGCATGCAGCCCTCAGCTCACTGTACATGTCAGTTGTCCTTTTTTATCAGCCACATTATTTAATCACCACCTGGGGCTGGGAACCACAGTCAAAATTACAGTCATCGATAAATATATATGTTTTTATTTTGGGTCCCCATTTATATTTCAGGTCATGGTTTTGTATTCAAACTGAAAATTTCAAACTTAGAAATGTCATATGCTCTTGTTCAGAGAGGAATAATAGCTGCAGTGATTCTCATGCTACCACTTACTCTACCAATGCTATAAGGAATGAATTCATTTGTTTAAAATGTCAAAATGAATGCATGTAGAATTTTTGTTGTCCAAATAAACACATTTAGGTCTTTAGAGGCATAAATTAGTAAAAACAATTTTTCAAAATAAATTGGTAAAAAAAATTGAGTAAGGAAGTTACTCAATTTGTTTTGTATTTTAATTTTTCTTTTGTTGCATTCATATTGGATAAAAGCGTCCTAACATAGCAGTTACCACCATTACAATGTTCATTTTGCTGTGCGTAACACAGCTTGGTGTGAGCAGGCTTTTTACTGCAGGTTTTTCACGCTGCCACCCTTGAAGCTGTTGAGTAAATTCATTTCTCCTCAGCCATGCAGAGGTGAGCCAGTCTGTATCATATTTAAACAAATGACAAAATTTTACACAGAAAAATACTAATTTATCAGGGTTTTTCATCAGTATTACTATAAGATGTATATGCTGCCAATTTTGGGTCTTTCTTTTCTCTAAGAATCTGTGCAAAAGGAATGAGGAATTGTTAATGCATCATTAGCTTTTTTTTAAACAATTGATTCTGTGTATTTTTTTATTCATGTGCATTAACTGTGAACTACAGGACATTAGTGATACATTTAATAAAGCAGTTATTTTTTTAAGTATATTTTGATAAAAAGTTTGGCAAATTTCCTCCAAACCATTTAAAGCTATTCTTGAGGTAAGTGACAAATGGTAAATGACCCTTTTGTGGGTCAACTTAATAAATTATTTATCCTCGTATATGCCTAATTTGTAAACTGACAGTTTATATGTCTTGCGGTTTTGTGCCAGTGTTGACGAGATTTGGTAGCTGTGATGCACTGAATGTCATCATCTGTGAAGTGTGAACTGTAGTTAATGTTGCCGTAATGGATTCACCACTTGCTTAGCTTGTGGCTGGGAACCATAAGTCTAAAAGTAGCCAGCTTGCAATACAAGTACAGTGTATATGTACTTGTATTGATTTTTTATTTAAGTTGCATATTTATGTGAAGCTCTGTTAGATTTAGAAATGGGTTTTTTAAAAAAAAAAGGAATAATGGACTACCATTTCTGGTGAAGAATGTGAATTTTATAGACATTGAGTTCTAAATAGTGTGTTGTACCAATGTTATTTTAGCTGCTGAGAATTTTTTTTAAATAAATTAGTCACTGGATCAAAAGCTGTCTATGATTTGGAAATCAACTAAGTTTTAAATCTCTAGGTAAAATCTGACTTGTGGCATTTTTGCCTATTTCTTGATCTGTTTAATATTTTTGTGTCTAAAATGTTAATTAAAAAATTATATTCAGTGGATTCTGGTGAAGAACAATAAATTTTTTTTACTAAATCATTCATGCTGTTTATGCAGATATTTTTATTTGTTTGGTATATGCAGATCTTTGGCTTTCCTTTGGAAAGAAAACCAAGTGGTTTACACATTTAGTCTTTAAATTCAGACCTATGATAAGAAAGTAGCTTCAAGTATAGGGGATTTAGACAACTGTTTGTTTATTTCATAAATTAGCATACATACGGATATTACACATTTTATTACTATTTATTTGTATTTACAAATATTTGACTATTTTCTATTTGTTTTCATTATCTATGCTTTTTGCTGAAAAAATAACTTTAATAATAACCAACTATGTAGATGCAACTGTTCTGTATTTACCATTTAATACTATTTTCAATCATGTTGTATCCATGAAATATTTTTTTTATCACTTTGCAGTCAGTTAATACCCTCCAAAAGGGGCTAATTTTCCACCCAGAAGACTGCGTGGGATATTCCCTGCCAGCAGCACACACAGGTCTTAAAATGCAACTGCAGCTTGTGAGGTTTTCACAGAGGACATGATGAATCATCATGTAAACAGTAGCCACTTTGATCATACAGTGGAAGCTGTGTCATACAAGGTGGCAATGCCTAATGAACAATGCTTCAGCAGCAGCTCCAAAAGGTTTAGGCTTAGGTTTTTACAGTAAGTAGATCGGATGTGCTGACCTGCTGTCAAAAATACTGATTGTGTCTTTGATTGAATCACAGTTGACTTCATCACAATAGATACAAACCCTTCTGTAGTAAAGTGAGTCAATTTTGATAGAATAAAAAAAACAAACGTTTCTCAAGGGAAACACAGCAATTAATCAGCATGTGTGTAAATTATCAATCAGAATCCCCCGTTGGGCATGTTGCCTGAAAATTATAGCTCTAACAAGGTGGTTTACCCCTGCTGGCAGCTGTCACATGTCTCTCCTCACAATGTTTATCACAGTAATACTTCCTGTTGTTCTTTTTGTATTTAACCTTCTGTTATTTAATCCTATTGGGGTTATCTGCATCTCTCGCCTTGTCAGTTGTCTCCTAATTTTATATCACAGTCTCTTGTCAGGTAGCTAGCAGATGGGGTTGGGATTTACACATGTAGGTTGGTCCTTATTAGCTGCTAGGATTAAAATTACTCAAAGTACATCTGATCAGGATGTTATTGATCTTATATGCTTGTATACCTACTTGAATAACCAGTCTCTTGTCACAACTAAATGTAAAATTTGTCCACCCAATAAAAACAGTTTGAGCTTCAGATATAGTTTTATATCATTTACAAACCAGAACCATGTGTTCTGTTGTGTTCAGTGTCTGACAAGGTGCTAAATCCATGCTGGCTAGGTATTAACACCTGCTCAATTTAATTATGTAGTGGGCAGCAATTTCCCAATGGTTGTTGAAACCATATGGATGATGGTGCTAAGTCTTACTACTTTATAATAAAGCGTTAGTTAACTTTGCACTACAGTATATAAGGGACATGTCCAGGTCAGTCAGATCTGCAGACCATGGTAGGGAATACCTCCATACCTTTCCAAATCAGGGGAAATTGTCTTTTTATATTTGTGCTCAAATAAAATTGAATGCATTGCTTTCAGAACTGAGGGAAGCCCTATTTGCAAAGCATATTGTTTAAGTTTTTGTTGGTTATCAAAGTTGTGGTTTTGCGCTAAAAGCAGTTTTTATTTATGCATTTGGGGGAGTATTTTGCTATATATGAAGAGAGAATTTAATTTGTTTCATCTGATTATTTTTCTAGGATAAACTTCAGGATTGCTAAAAATTCTGGCAACTGAAAATAATAAATTTTTGCAAATGTGTCCTGGATGGTTTCCCCCTTTTTTGACCCTTTGCCTCATTAAATGATATAATTACTAGTCATAGAAGTGCTTCAGGTGCCATATTTTTCCAAAGCTAGATAACTTTTATTTTTTCTGCCTTTACACAGTATCCCTCCTTGTCCTTAATATGCCCCTGCTGGATGTTTCCTTGCATCTTTCTTGGCAAGAAATAATCAATACAAACTCGGATCTATGTCTCCTGTTTGTATTAAGATCAGACTCCAAATAGATGTTCAAATGTAATTGTTTAAAAAATCAAGTAGTCATCCATATGCAATTTGTTAAAAGCTGACCAACATATATAGTTCACCCACTGGTCCTATTATTCAAACATTGACCAGCCCCTAGGCTACAGCTGTCCCAATTTTTGCTTTTTTATGCTCAAGTCATTGAGGGAATGGTCTAATCTTTTTTGACACTGCTGTCCTACTTATGGGTGTACCATTATAGAAAGCCTGCACCTTACAGCACTTTTGGGGGATCTCTGGAACCGAAGCTAATTTAGCTAAAGGCTGAACTAGTTATGTTGTCTTTATCATTTTGATAATAAATTGGTAAATGTAAATCCTGGTGCTCATTACTGTTCCTGCTGTATTTAGGCAGGGTAGAATTTGAATGGCGTTTTTGAACCTTTTGAGTGTTTTAGCTGTAGGGTTGTTTACAAGTTTATCATCGGTAAGTATTTTTTACATGAAAACTCTACATAATTCCCATATTTTGCATGTATGGTCAGTGAGTCCTCTAAAAGTAGTAATTTTCCTTTTACACAGCTCCAAAAATGGAGTTCCTGATCAAACCAACAACTTAACTGATGACTCAAAAAGAACTGGGGAGGTTTCAGGGAGTGTGTTCTCCACCACACCTCCACTTAACTGTTTGTGGTGGAGAAAACAGGCCAAGTGGCATGATTGACTCCTGTGTTTCTAGACCATTGACTCCCAGGGAAACTCGTGTCCTCAGGAGCACTATTATTAAAAAAACAGTGTTTAATATGTTCTTGGTGATTAAGAGATTGCTCTTGTACTTTTCACACAAACTAATCTTGAACACACTACTTGAGCTTCTATTGACGTAAATGATCAGTTTCCTGTTTAATGTTGTTGGTACAACATGTTTAGCTTTAGCCAGTAGATTTTAGTCTAAAGCATATTATTACTATTGTTTTACTTGGTTTCAGTTTTCATCAGTGTTATTTCCCTAACAAATTGTCAAAGCTGCATGAAGCTTATGACACCAAACTGTCTGTCATTCATTTACACAGACTTCTCTTTAACTCTCTCGGTCAAATTCATATTCACACCTACGCTGTCAGGTCTTGCTGCCATAAATTACTGGAAACTTAGCTAAATGTGATTTACTGGTAACTCATATTGCTTTGGTCTGTGGTGATAATGTTTGACGGTAGGGCAGGAAGCTGGACATTTTGTGGACTATCACTTTTTTATAGTGTATACAGTAATTACCTACGTGTACACTTGGGCTTTCACAACCCTTACGCTTTGAGTTGAAACAGATTGTCTGATATGTAGGAACTGTGGCAGTTGTCCAGCCAAAAAAAAATAAATGCAGAAATTGGAATTCTGTTCTTATTTGCTATTAATCAAACATAAAATCATAGTATTTTTGGCTAGATTTTATAAATCTTAATTCTAAAGCTCACATTGAGAGAGCTGCTTTCCATTCGTGTGGGTAAATGTGTCAAGCTTAGTGTTGCATTATGCGTTTGCACTATGCAGCCTTATACCACAATTGTCATGAATCACTTTCATGGTAATGCCTAAACTAAACCCTTAAAAAGGTTTCAGAAAGCCTACATCTTGGGTAGAGGTGACAATGATCTGTGTTTCAAATCACCTCTTTGCGTTTTGCTTTCTTGTTGATTCTCTATTATAATCTTCATTTTCTCACCATCAGGGATGGCAGCCATCCGGAAGAAGTTGGTGATAGTTGGAGATGGAGCTTGTGGCAAGACGTGTCTTCTCATCGTCTTCAGCAAGGACCAGTTCCCTGAGGTCTACGTCCCCACAGTGTTCGAAAACTACGTTGCTGACATAGAGGTTGACGGCAAACAGGTGAGACATCAGTGATATGGTGCTTAGAGTTGGTGTTTTGGGTTCAGAAACATTTAATAATTTGGTTCTGTCCTGGATAGGGGACTGTTTCACTTGAAAAGACAAATTTGGCTCTAAAATAATTACTTTCAAATGAACATAATGTAGATATTTAATATGCAAATGTTTTCCAGACCTTTTAGAAAATATGTGAACAAGAGTTAGGATACCTTCTGTAATTTTAATGTTTGTGATGTACTCTTCTGTGGTGCACAGCCTCTCATCAGTCACAAATTCCCATGTCCTGACCTCATTCTGAGTTAATAGGATTCTGGGGTGTTGAGTCTTTTATTGGCCAGTTGATTTCTAACCCTGAGTACAGCTGACAAGGACACAAGCTACTTCAAGTGCCACATGCTGTGAATGTTTAAATCTGTTTGACCATACTTAAATAATCCTGCAATCTGAGCATTTCTTTAGATTTATGTTTGATCAGATGGAGTGAAATGTCATGTCTGAAGTCTTTTTCCCTTATTTCTTTTACCATAACACAATGCACCTTAGGTGGAGTTGGCTCTTTGGGATACAGCTGGTCAGGAAGACTATGACAGACTGAGACCCCTCTCCTATCCAGACACTGATGTCATCCTCATGTGCTTCTCCATAGACAGTCCTGATAGCTTGGGTGAGTACAAACTGCATTCTTACAAATGCACACGTGCAATGAGCTGTGACTAAAATTGGCTTATTTATGGATTTTATGCGCACTTCCCTATTTTTCCAGTTTCCTTTTGAAGTTATTAGATTGTGAGCTCCTTCTGCTGTGACTCTTAAGACTTCTTGGAGAGGAGCTGCTTATGTTTGCACACACGCTCTAATGCTGACTGGAACAAGTCATTTGTCAAAGGCTGGCATTTAGTCCAGCTGGCATACAAGTCACGTCTTTTCTCTCATTACAAAGATAAGATTATAGAAGCAAAGAGATGTATCACTCAGTGGAGTTACGAGTCAAATTAGAACAAGTAATAGTAATAATTAAAATAAGTTTATATTTATTGTGGTTTTTTTTCCTTTTCAAACTAGCTGTTTCTTGAGAGTAATCAGATTTATTGTATGATGCTTTTCAACAATTAGGAAAACTTTTTTACCCTCCCAGACTGAAGCAAATCTCCTCCAATCAAAAATCTAAAAGAGGAAATTCTCATTTTTATGCTCTTATAGTTTTCACTTTGTCTTTTTAGTCATTGGTCTTTACAGCACTGGGGTCCTGTGTGGCAGATTTTAAAATGTTTTCAAAGTTGAATTGGATTAGATTAGAACTTCTCACAACTGTTTATTTTGAGCCTTGGTGTATATTTTAGTCAGAAAATACAGGCAAATAAGATTCTTGTCTTAACTTATTGATTTTATTTTTTTTTAATGACAGAAAACATTCCAGAGAAGTGGACTCCGGAGGTCAAACATTTCTGTCCAAATGTCCCCATCATCCTGGTAGGAAACAAAAAAGATCTGCGTAACGACGAGCACACACGTCGAGAACTCGCCAAAATGAAGCAGGTAACCTGTTGTTTTTGTATTTGGTTATATTCAGAAATAAACAGCAGGCAAATGTTCGTGAGCAATCCCTTTTAGTAAAGTGTGTTCCTAAACTTATCCAACAGGAACCCGTGAAGTCAGAGGAAGGCCGGGACATGGCCGGGCGCATCTCAGCATTCGGTTACATGGAGTGCTCTGCAAAGACCAAGGACGGCGTGCGAGAGGTTTTTGAGATGGCCACCAGAGCGGCGCTGCAGGCCCGTCGTGGAAAGAAGAACAGTAAATGTGTGCTGCTGTAAAACAGCAGACACGTTTGGACTGTTTTCACCCTGCGCTGTTATACCTGGGGATAGGGCTCAGAGATGCAGGGATTACTAGATTGGGGGAGGGGTAAGGGGGGGGGGAAGATTGCAGTAAATAACTACAGCTGAAAACTGGCCGTTTGTTGGACACAATTTACTCCGGGACTTGGGTTCAGGAAGCTTTGATGGAGATGAACAGTTGGGTGAAAGAACGGGGAAGAGGAGAGCACAGTAAACAATTACCGCTGTAAACTACCGGGCTCTTCACCTGTGGGTCTACCTTTTTTGGGTTTGGGGATTTACACCAGCTACCACCCAAGAGTTGGTACATTTATTTTTTTCAGCAAGCCACTTACACTGATTAGGGTAATTAGGAGATCCCAGTTGTTATTAAATGGCTGTTGAATTGTGGTCAGGAAAAAGGTTCAGGTTTGTTTTTGTTTTTTTTGCCTGGGTGAACTCTTTATCCCCAGAAGTCAAGAGTTGGAGTGGAATGTAAACAACTATCAATAAGCATTGCTAAGCTAAGACGCACACCAAACCAGGGTGGTACCGCTTACTTTTGCTTCCTTTTATTTTATTTTATTTTTCTTGTTGAATGCTGTGGTCATCTGAGCAATTCGGCTTAACAGTCTCAAAAGTAGACAAATCCCCCCACACACACACAAATGACAAGTTTGGGGTTTTGTGGTTCATTTTATTAACAAGAAAACATTATCTGGACCTTGTTAGGTTTGTACCAGATGTGACAGGCTCTTATTTACACCTCTTTGATATTTTGTCTCATTGTGGCTAATCATATGCTCACTGACTCCCGGTGTCAAACACATTGAGATTTAGTCTTCCTCAGATAATCTGCTGGTCACCTGATATTGAACACTTTAAGGCACAGTTTGAGTTTAAGAGTATTCTCTGTGCTGCTTTTTGAATAAATGATCTAGTCATGGTTCAGAATCATTTTCTTCTGTTTTAATTCCTAACTGTAGGTATTTTATTATAGCCTTGTTTGTCACAAAGCTACACAACTTACACACACTGCAATGGGTTTGTCTACTTTTCAAATGTGCTCAACAATCATTTGCATGTTCTTTAACCTTTTTCAATTTGCTGAACTAAATCAGTGGAAGTGGCTGGTGAGTCAGACATGACAACGGTAACTTCCTGCCCTGCATTGTGAAGCCTGAGCAGCTTCCATCCCTTTCCTGTCCCACATAGCTGACTGCTGGTGCTCACCTTCCCCTGGTTTTAGACCAGGATGAAGAACGAGGAGAGGAAAGCATTGTTTACATGCACATCACTGATCACCTTGTTTGGGGGGAAAAAACAACTACAAACTTTTTCTTGTTCTGTTTTAGGCATGTAAAATATCTACTTCATTTTTGAGAGGAGAAAAAAAAGCTTTCTGGGTGTACCATATTATTTCTTAACTGATTTTCATTGGTAAACTATTTGCCATCTGTTTTACCAGTTATGAGGACACATAACATCTAAAAAATTCAGAATCATTTACATGGAAATGCCACAATAGTAAGGCTAATCAGCCAGATAGATTTTGTGCAGGTAATCTGTGTTGCTGTGCAGGATTGATCTCCTGCTGTTAATTAATTTTGGAGTATTTGTAAAATGTTTTTTAAGAAAAGAAAAAAAGTGGCCAGTCATGTTTGGGTTGATCAACACTTTTTTGTGTTTGAATGACAAATTCAGGGGTTTTTGACAGCGTTGCACCCTCCTGTTCTTCTTCCTGGCCTCATGGGCGGAGCCTGTTCCAGAAACCAGTCTTGTGTTGTTTTTTGTTTTGTTTATGTACCTTTTTTCCAAATTTAAAAAAAGAAATCATAAACCTGTCTCAGTATTTAAAAGAAAAATAGGAGGTGGAGGACTAGGGATCACTTGTGTTGTTTGCTTTAAGTTTTTTTTTTCTACTGCGCTTTTCTTAAAATTATTTTTTGATGATTTACATTTGGTTGTAATGACTCGTCAATCACCCTCGCCAAATGATGATGTTAGGCAGTCAGGAAAAAAGGCTGGCCTCCAGGCTGCTTGTCTGAAGCATCGCCAGGGCCACGCGTGCTGGCTTCTTTTCTTTCTTTGGTTTGGACACAAACTTGGCTAAAAAAAGGAAAAAGAAAAAAAAACCTTGTGTCTCCTAATGTACAAATCATTTATTATTTTTAGATTTTACTCAATTTTAAATCCTTTTTTTTTTTGTGTCTTTTGGATGCTGAAGCAGTGATGTAAAACAAAGAAACAGGAAAACCACGCTGTATGCAAAGTCTGTAAATATAAAATGTGGGTTTGTTCATACTATACACACGCACATGACTGGAAACTGTATTTGTAAACTAGCTTTGGTTTGTGTAATAAATTACTTTCTATAACACCCAGCTCATATTCATTGTGGTTTCAAGTGTTTGGAAGAGTTTTATTGTGTGTAATTATGATTTTAAATTACTGGTTTGTTTCTGGATATTACATTATGTAAGTTACACATTAACATGACAAACTACAGGAAAACTGTAAAGGGAAAAATATATTTAGGTAGTGAAAATACCAAGGATTTTGGTATACAACTTTAAGGAACAGAAGGGGGAAAGAGTTTTTTTTTTTTTTTTATGAAAGGAGGTAAGCAGATTGTCTCACCACCTCGACACAACCAATAAAGTACATGTAGCTAAAAAGCTGAAGGGAAAAAAATCAAGACCTTCAAGTTTTATTTTTCCCTGACAACTTAAAGAGTGAGGTGTCCGATGGAAAGCCTTATGATTGGATAAAAAATGGATTGCTTGACCACAGAAACCCAGTGGATAACCGAACACAAGAATTTGACTTCAGCAAACACTGTGGCAACTGTCAAGCATGGTGGCGGCAGTGTTATGCTCCTGTTCTGTTTTCATCTACTAGATTTCAGAAGAAGAAATTTATCAGCTAAAATGTCAAAACAAAAGTGCACATGTAGGCGTCCCATCCTAGTCCTCGAGGGCCACTATGATGCATGTTTTAGTTTTTTTTTGGCTCCACAATACCTGATTTAAGTAAATGTGTGATTAACAGGCTTATGTAGAACTTGAGGAGCTAACACTCAGAAATCTGTGGTTCATTTGAAATAATATAAAGAAATGTAGGTGGGTTTGGATTTTTGTTTTTGAGTTAACAAAAAGGAATCAAAAAGTGTTTATTAATCTGATTTTTCTGGTTGAGGAGCTGATGTGCCAGCAGCCTCACACTGAGGCATGTGCTGAGAGCGTGGGATGCTGAGAAGCTGAGGTGAGCTGGTTCCAGCCTGTGTGGGATGATCCCAGATGTTGAGGCGTTTTTTTTTTTGTCGAAGAGCTGCAAGCGAGTTGACACTTACAAAACTTACAGAACCATTTTTCGAACAGAACAAAGCAGGTTTGTAAATTATGCTATATTCCACACTGTAAAATCTATAACATAATGTAAAAAAAATGAGTTAAAGACCTGCCTTAAAACTCCTCCAACAGAAAAAACATAATTTGTTTTCCTATATACGATTATGTCAGCTAATTAAATATTTATAAGACATGCAAATATTTTATTTTGCTAAATTATTTAACTGAATTAACTGTTTGGGGTCATTAATTGAATCTGCACTTTAGATTAAATATATTGGCCATATTATAAAATGTATTAATAAAAAACAAAATCAACTAATGTGACTTGTTGAAATAATTTAGTCTTGGTGCATTACATATTTGTAGTGTTTATCTCATCTTAATACATTATTCAATTGGATTTAACATCACCTTTAAATCCAACATGGTTTTTTTTCTTTGCTTTTCAAACCATTTAAATAGAACGTCCTTTTGTGCCACTGATGTGGAATCATGGGACAATCTCTCAGTGTCTCTGAGCACCGTTTGCTGCCAGACAGTTTAAATTGAAAACAGAAATCTTAATTTGCAGGGCTGGCAGAGTGATAATAGCCAGCAGGGAACTGACACCATTTTTGTGCCTCTGTTTGGACCAAGAGTAAGAGAACACAATGTCAAGATTTAAGCAATAAAATATATTAAAAAAACAGCCTAGTTCATATTTTTAGAAGTTACTGATGTTTACCTTGAGGATTATACTCCTATTAAGAAGGTATTTACTACAGTACAACAACGCTTTACTTCTGTGTTGGTAGCTTTTATGAGAGAACTGTGTTGTAGAGCAGGAGAAAAAAGGATAAATGGGATTAGCGAGGTTTCTGACAGTGATTTACATGAGGGACAGAGGGCGGATCTGTATATAGGGAACGTGCGAACTTCTCTGATTTAGAACTCAGAGCTCATGTTTCTCATGCAGAGAGCATTTTTTGCCTTCATTTTAAAAAAGGGTTTAAAACGAACCAATTGTTAAATAGATGCTTGTGGTACATTGCCACCATGAACAGATTGGAAAACAACAAGCTCTGAGTCCATAAAGATCTCCTACGTGTTGTTTTGGGTTCCTTAATGATCGTATTGGTTCTGTTTGCAGCAGTTCTCCTACTGTGTTTGTTTTTGAGGTTGTTGAGCATTTTGTTTTCTTCCAAGGCGTAAATCTGCAACTTTATAGTTGTTTTGTGTAATTTACTATTGCTCATTTGAAAATAGGAGTATCATTTTGTTATGTTTGTTTTAGTGATATATTAGATTTTTGGTCAAATTTGGTGGACTACAGCCCCGTCATTTCTCAACATAAAAGCTTGATCTTGTTTACCCTTGATACAAAAACTGGGGAATAAAGGCCTTTTACTCTGCTCCTTGTTCAGCTGACTTTAAATTGATCCTAAAATATTTGGGAAATACAGATGTAAAAACTATAATCTGTTTTTAACATTTTGCTCTATTTTATGTAGCTAATACTTTAACATTCTTGTCAGGTCTCTTTCCCATAAGACCATGTGTGTCAATGAAATTACTTTTAAAAATAAAAGGTAAAATAAATTCCTTTAGTGGGTGCTAAGACTGTAACTTATTTATTGATTTTGATTTTTTCCCCTCCCTTTTATGAGCTTTTTAATCAGCCAAAATGCAGCTTTCTAGCTAACAGCCATAAGACAGCAGTGGCCAACTCACATCTTTACAAGTTAAGTTTCCTGTACTCCGTTAAAAAAAAAGTCTCAAAACTGGTTTCATGTTAAAATCTGCCAGCAAGCAATAACTGATCTGCTTGGGGGAAGTGACTGCTGTACAGAAAACAAAACTCAAGAGTCGCAAAAGGAAGGAAGAAAGTTCGTCACTGCCTACTCCACCCAAAGCTGGTGCCGGGCCCTATGTAAGTCACAACGCTGCCTCTGGTGCAACACTTGTGGAGGAACGAGCAAGAGGGGAGGGTACTGCGGGTGGCGAGCGATACTCCTTTTTCTTTCCCCCTCTATGAATCTCTCCGTGTCACGCGGACTCACTCCCAGCTCCTCCGACAGGCAGCAGAGTAGAACTAGCGC
>JARVJO010000024.1:19732834-19774150 GCA_031762555.1 Cynodonichthys magdalenae | reverse complement strand
AGTCGCCTTTCTTATATACTGCTCTATTTTTAGCCCCTCGCGAGCCCAACTATTTTTAACCAATATGAGCTCATTTTTTGCCGGGTTTGACCAATGGGAGAAAAGAGAGGGGACACGGCTGTCCAATGGGAGAGACGAAGAGGAGTGAGGGGGCGGGTTACATAAAAGCCAATTATCTGCTGTGAAACATTCAGCGAGAGAGCCACAGAGACAAGTAAAATAACCTCTCACTCTGATACTATTCCGAAATACCAAAAAGACGACTCGATTTTGAATTGCTAACCCCTTTGTTCCTATGATATAATAAAAAAGGATAATCAATGAATATCTATAGAGACACAACAATACAGAACATTATGAAATGCAAATTAGTAAAAGTTATTGATCACTAGATGTGGTCAAATCGAATATTACATATTTTGCTTTCAGTTCAGTTTCTTTCATTCTCAATTTCCTATTTTCAAAAGATTGAGTGGCTGTCATCATTTATGTTTTAAAGCATTTTATTTTATCAGAAAACAAAACAAAAAGAGCCACTGGCTCACTGGTTATGATGTAGCAGAAAAGCATTACTGTCAACTCAGATTCCAAGTCTGCAATAAACTGCATCTGACATGACCTACATGTATTAAGTATAGTTGCATCATCTTCACACAGGTGAGCATTTGGTTCAGGGTGGCAACCGCCAGAAAACAAAATTAGAGACATTTTGGTATCATTCATCTTACCAATAGACGATCTTTCTTTCCCCTGTATGAAGAGTTAGGTTTACTTTTCTATTGTTATTTTGTACGAAGATTATGACAAGGATTACCCACTGTTCTGACGCATCAGTACACCCACGTATTCTGTTGTTTCCAAAAGTTTTATTTTTAGCTTCGCACCGAAAAACAAAACATGTATCCGCCTCTGTTCATGAGATGGACAAGAGTTTTGTCATTGTGACATAATTTATTTTAAATCAAACACTACATCCAAACAAGCGTAAAATGCTTTGTCTTGTAGCTCAGTGATAATGCAAATAGAGTAAAATTTTCCCCACCTAGCCAGCTTACTGGAAAACCCTCAAAGCGCGCTCTCGAAAGTCGCGCTCCCGCTACAAAGGTTCCAACACATCAAGACGGGAGCGCGGAGGACGGCCAAATCTATTTCTTACACACACACGCACACACACAAACTCAAAACACACAAACACAAAAGCTTCATTAAATCTTAATATTTAAAAATACAACTTTATTTCTAATAATATACCTTATTTGTGATCAGTTAATGGAAGCAATCAACTCTTCATTAAAATAAAAAAAACTACCTCAGGGATTTTTATCTTCTATACTTATTATCTTACAGTCTAAAATATAGCATAAGATGTGAAAATCACATTGCACTGTATAATAGGTCGGTTGCATTACGGAGTTTTAAATTGAGAATTTGAGTAGTAAAACCTCAAGAACATTGCATTTTGTTAAATTGGTGACTGTAGAATAGTCACCAATCACAGTCACAGTCTGCCCTCTAGCGGCAAAAATATGTAATTACAAAAGAATCATGTTGAATCACGTAAAACCAATTAAAAACGATATAAAATTATTATTATTGTTATTATTATTATTATTATTATTATAATTATTGTTGTTGTTGTTATTTAACTGACAACACATTTTTATTTTCCATTGATTGTGTGTGTCTGTCTCTATTTTTATTTTTTCTGGACGAGAAAACAATACAAAGTCTCTCGCGTACGTTAAGTATCGCGAGATCTTCTCGACTGATATTGGAGCTAACGTAAGATGGCAGCAGAGTCCCTCAGAAGGCTTCGTTCAGGTAGGAAGGTAGATGGGCTCAAACAATGCCAATATTTGGTAATTGTACCTTTACTCCATCTATTTTCCATAATATGCAGGTAGTTTATTATTTTTTTTTCAAATACCACTTAAGTTAGAAATAACACATTGGTGGTCACCTATATTAGCCCAATTTGACACTTTCTTATTTCTCTTGTCTTGTGGTGGTGGTTGTTGTTGTTGGTGGTGGTGGTGTGTGTGGGGGTGGGGTGGCATTTTAATTTTTTTCCTGTTTTTTGTTGTTATACCTGTTTTACTTGTAGTTAGTTAGTTTTTGCAAATCTTGTGTCTGTATGTCTTTTGTAGTCTGGCTTGTGTTTGTTTTTTTTGTGTTCTGTTTTTATTTTCTATTTTGGTTAACGACGTTGCTTTTAAAGTGCTTTATAAAAAAAACTGGTATG
Organism: Cynodonichthys magdalenae; assembly: GCA_031762555.1. Taxonomy (NCBI): domain Eukaryota; kingdom Metazoa; phylum Chordata; class Actinopteri; order Cyprinodontiformes; family Rivulidae; genus Cynodonichthys; species Cynodonichthys magdalenae. The sequence goes on along the minus strand of JARVJO010000024.1, from coordinate 19,771,908 downwards.
TAGGCTACAGTGTGGTTTGTTATGGTAACTTGGTATGGTCTCAATATCTAAACTGCAAAATACTGTGGTACTTTTTGTTGGATTGTCTAAGAAAATTTCAGGCCAAGGTCAGAAACCACTGCTGGATTTGTGTGACTTTTGAGTCATCAGGTGGCACTGCATGAGAAACTAATAATGCTATTATGATAAATGAAACCCCATGGTCCTGGCAGTATTTGAGAACCACTGACATCAATTCAGTGTCATTTTACATCTAAAAATGGAACCTGCCTGTATATTATATGAAGAGGAAGCCATGCATCAACTATTAACAGAAACTCTGTCAGATGTTCTTTGGCCATAAGCTGATCAGTTCACACATGTTCTGTGCTCAGATTGGGTCCACATTTTAGTTTTCTTGAAGGGTAATGCTTGGTCTTAGGTGCAAACACTGAGTAATACCATCCAGGCTGGAATCAGCTAAACACGCAACAAAGAATGATTGTGTTGTCACTGGGATGCATCAGTGTGTAATAGAATAGTACAAATGTGTAAAGGTGCCACTGATCCAGAAGTGGTTTTTTTTTTTAATATGTATTTAAGGGTCTCTACCATGTTGGCAACTATGATGCAGTAGGAGGACTGTTGTCTTGGGACCAGAAAGTCACAGGTTTGATTCCCTGACATGCTCACACTTTGTAGTGTCCTTGAGCATAACACATAACGCCTAAGTGCTTCCAGGTGCTTAAATAGCTGCCCACTTGTGTGTATTTTGCATGTTTGATGAGTTAAATGCAGAGGACAAATTTTGTCATGGTGTGCATGCAATGGTATTTCACCAGGACAGGACCAGGCCTTACAACATGTGTGTGTATGTGTGTGTGTTTTACTGGTCTTCCTAGGTCTGCTTCCTGTTAAAAATGTGTGGCACATCTGAAGCAGATGATGACGACCTTGGACTGTCGAGCAGCTGAAACCTTGTATTCATCAGGAATAGAGTCGATAGGATTCTCTAGTATGATTCCATGTTCCTTTATTTTAAACAGTAGTAAATATAAAAGCTAAAGTTGTTTCTTTTTCTGTTTGTTTGCATGAAAGTCTGCAGAGCTGTACTTAAAACCAAACACTTCTCAAAGACATTCAAAATACACTTAATTCTTCTCTTTTAGATAATGGTTCAAACAAGTCTGCAACCTATAGATTTCTATTTTAGAGACTTTCATAAATCTTATGCATTCAAGGTTAGTATGTAAACAAAATTAAACATTAGAATATTCTCATTAAAATATTTCCTATCACTTACTATGAGGAACCCAGTGCCCCTAATTGACAGCCGTGAATTGGTCATGTTAGGTCAGAAAACAAAAAGAATGACAAGATGACATTGTGTACTCATTAACTGCCCCATTCTCCTTTTCATTGTGAAACACGCAGAATGTACATGAGCTAATGGAAATGTGTGCATGTGTTTGTGTGGTCAGTAGTGAAAAGCCGCGGCGGATCAGAGACTTCTGACAGTGGTAACAGCTCAAGCTCAAACGCTAATTGACTAATTTAGGTCACTCGTTTTGACAGAAATAAGAGGGTTTTTGTTCGCGCTAACTGGACATTTGTTTATTGTAAATAACTGGCCGACTGATGAGGTTGGCAGGGAGCTTCAGTTTATCCCGTCTTAATGGGCTGCGAGTCTGTCTGTTACAGCAGCTGCACAAAGGTGGATGTAACAGACTTTTTTTTATTTACTGTACTAGAATATCTGCCTTTTTACTTAAAAGACTCAGCAACAGGAGGAATATGAGTTTGCACCATGACTAGCCAGTGAACATGTCTGATTTAAAGCACAGAGCTTCTTATCCAATTACTGGTCTTAGTTACTGGCAACCAGAGGATTGTAAAACACTACTTCAGTTATATATTCAGGACATGTTAAAGTAATCACTGAAGCGTCTGGTCTTTCTTGTATTGTTTATTATGAACAATTCCATGTGTGACACAAAACCTTTGCACTCAAGGGTCTTTAAAGGGGACATGCAAAATCCACTTTTTTATCTATTAAATACATTTTGTTGTGTACTTGGAGTCTTTAGGAGTGCAGAAAATTAGAATTTAGTCTCTCCAAGTTCTGCAAAGATATGTTTTCTGAACTATTAGGTCAAATTATTTGCTGCGTACTTCTAAATAAGGGCTGGACTTACCAACTACAATTTGATGGTCTTCATTCTCCTCTGGCTCTATGTAAGGCTGGATGGACAAATCTTCCCTTGTTGACATCTTTTAATTAATTTGTAAATAAAATGTTTCTATGCTGCTATATAGTCATAAACCCCTCTATCAAACTGGAATGGACCATTCTGGACGCTGGAGGGGGGCGGGGTGTGAAGCACCTCATTTGGATTTAAAGAGACGGCATCAAAACGAGTTGATCTGAGACACACCTCAGAAAAGGGGTGAAAGAGGGGCTTGTGGAGTTACAATAAGGAGGAATTCAGACCAAAGATTTGCAGTTCCACTTTATATAGACAAAACTGAGTGATTTAAATGTGAAAAAGGAGGATTTAAAAGCTTGATGTCTCCTTTAATTTTTAAAACTTTTTCTAAATTTTTTGATTTTAGTGAGACAATAAAAAATACTTTTTTGTAGTATTGGAACAATATTAATTTCCTCAGCACAGACATTTTTGGACCATTTATTGAGCACAGCCTTGGTGCATTTGAGTAATTCAGAGAAATGTAGAGTATAACAACCATTATTGATCATTTTTTTATCATCTGATGGATTTATTGTTTCGATCTCTACATGCTATAAATGCAGAGATTACCAAATATATATTTGAACTTGTTTCAGGGTTTAACTTTGCAGTGGTTTAAAGTTGGGCAAAATCATATTGTGCATTTCATCGTTAGAAAAACTGGCAATAATTAATATTTGCCACTTTGCAATTACTGTAATTAGTGTCATATGATGACCTATTTTTGTGTGTGACAACATCACTACCAGGTGTGCATGTGAGCCCAATGGTGGAAGCCGGCGCATAGCAACTAATGCTAACCCTAACTTTTTTAAACACCTGAAACACCAACATAAACCAGAGTATGGGGAAAGCCAGAAAAGGTGGATTAAGGCCACAACATTGGCCTCATGCAAATGCAACTGTCTTCTATTAATCATCATGTTAACTGTTATTGACTAAATGCCACAATTAATGGTGATTTTTTATTATAATTATTTTGCCAATATCACCCAACCCTAGTTTAAACTTCAACACTGCTGCAATGAAAAGTTATCAGTCTTCAGATGAATCAGTACTTTTGTTAAAAAGATAATAGTGGATGTGTTGCTCATTAAAATGTGCAAAACTGCCCCGAAAGCGGGAGGATTACTTAGACCTTCTAATAACAGGACAACTTTGTCTTTTGTTCATCATTTTGGTAACTTCATTAGCAAATAGGTTTGGCTAAATTTAACCACAACCAATAGAAACCTGTATGAAGTTACAAACATAAGTTAAAAGCCATTAATCACATTAATTGTCTAATTAAGTGGGTGGGCTATATAAAACATTTGCTCTAATTACACAATAACAAACAAGTGTGGAAAAATAAATCATTTACGAATTCGAAATCCTTGGAGAGAGTCTACTTTTTTTTTTTGATTTGCAAGCAACCCAAATTCATTATTTATTCCGGAGGATGAATAAATTGTCTCCATGTAGCCTGCGATTGAACTTGAGCTAGTGAAAAATTCAGCCTGTGCCCACGTATCCCAGCGAGATGGTTTCTAATGAAAATAACAAAAAAAAAGAGAGAGAGATAGAGAGAGAGAGAGAAGGCTTAATGATTGCATTTGGGTTACGAGTGAAAACAGAGAAAATGAGACGTGGCTTGGTACTGACAGAAATGGAGTGGGTTTATTTTAGTAAACTTTACGAGATTTGGCACTTCTTTGGTTGTCTTTTAAGACAAGTTAAAGTTTTTACTGTGACTCGAGCTATAGTTTGTGTCATTTTATTTTTTGTGTGCTATTTGCAAGTTATTGTAGTTAAGTGATTCTGTTTATTCTGTTAACTTAATCCTAGAAAACCCAGAGACAATTTAACCCTCCTGCTGCCCTTGGGTCATCAGCAGGGAGTGAGAGTCGAGGGTAAAAGCAAAGGGGCGTAAAAGAAAAAAGTGAAGGGGAGATGTGAATAAAGATGAAAGCTGATTTGTCACTCATTTCCACTTTAACTAGGTTTTCCCAGAGCGGTGAATAGCTGTGCTTGTCTGCATCCGAGTGTGTGTTTCTGTGTATGTGTGTGTATGCTGGGTGGTCACGAAGATCTGGGATCTCGTCTCCCTCCGCCTTCCAGGGAGAGAAATAGAAAAAGCACACGCAGTGAGAGGAGCCGGGACAACACATGAACAGTAGAGAGCTGTCAAGCTGCGAGGAGGCAGCGGAGAGACGACTCAGTCTTTTTCTTGGAATACATTCTCCTCTTCATCTCTGAAGCCCACACACACACACACACACACACACACAAACACATAAAAAAAACAACTCACAAACAGACTGTGAAGTGTTTGTGTGGGAGCCGCTCTTAGAAGAGGCAGTGAATTATTTTATGGATTTGGACTTACTCAAGGCGGACACACTTGGACTGTTGAGATTTTAACATCTTGTTGACTTGGACTTTACTCTGTACAAGAATTCAAACTTTTTGATTTTATTGTGAAACATTTTAAAAAGCTAGGACTTAACCTGAATTTGAGGCTGAGACGTTTTGGCGCATCCGTTGACCGAATCCGACAGGTTAGAACTCGGTGTGTGCGATGAGGAGGAAGATGTTTTGGCTGGTGACGGTGGTCCTGTTTGCCCACTTCGGAGCCACTTTGACAGGAGCTTGGAGAGCATCTCAGCCAAGATTACAGTTCACGTACTCTGGTAAGAGGCACCATGTGCTTTCAGTGTTTCACTTCTGTCTAATACATCTGTTGCTCTGTTTCTCTTCACCTCCACATGCAGGTGAAGAGAATCACACTCTTCTTTTTAAACATTTTTTTATTCCTCTAATGCCCACACATTGCATGTACTACGTTGAAATTATTGTTTATTGCATATTTGCCTCTATTTTTGTTTCTTCCCATTATCTCTATAACCACTTTTCCTGGATCAGTCATTCTCTAGCTGTCTAGTTTAGGTGTGAAAATGCTTCTTTATCCCCTAGCACACCCTCACCTCTCACTGGAGGGTCTTCTCAAAACCTATACCGCTTATTTTTATAATGTGATTTTTTTTTTGGCTGTTTTTTAATAACCTAATTTTCTTTGAATGCTATCAGATCTGTTATATGTTTATTTTGCTCTATTTAAATGTTTCTTGTTATAGTTTTAAATTCAGTGGGAGTTGCAAACTTTTACTATTTTTCAGAAATTCTTTGTAAGAAAATTGTTTAATTTACAAGGTAAGCAGTTTTAACGGCAAAATCTTTCCAAGGCAACATGGAAGCTTAAAACCTTATAGTGGCACCATTTTATTGCTTTTAAATTGATTTCTTCTAGGTCTTTTGCCAACCTACCTGCAACCTTTTGACAATTAATATTCTTAACCAAAGACATCCTCTGTGTCATAAATTGATTCACTGTCAGCCCAAACCCTCTCCATCATGGTTTGGAAGTGTCTGTGTCTGTTAGTGTCAGATATGGCTCACAAAGAAATAATTATCAGATGGCAGAAATCCCAGAGCCAGATCCCACCTAATTAATTCATTGTTTGCCCCTGATCTGGTGAGATGCTGAAAAAACCTGGAGATGGATACATCAGAGGGTTGTCATAAAATGGCCTTTCATCAGCATGCATGTGCTGAACCTGAGCTTAGGTTCTGCCAATAATAGGTTGATGTATCGATTCAGACTATTTAAGGGTAGGTGTGGTGCTGTATCAGCTGTCAATAGTTCATCTGTGTGTGTTCTTTTTTGTGGGAGCAGCAGACTGGGTTTGCCTCACTGGAGAATAGGAGGATTTCAGTATGATGCATGTGTGACAGAGGGTGTTTTTGCTGCTCTTGAAGGATTTTGCTCCACCAAAAAGGCTCGGTTTGAACACTTTAACCCATGTGGGGAGTTTTGTTGTTTGCGTTCACAAGTAATGAGAAAGCCAAAGATCTCCTTTTTGTAATTAAAACAGGATTTGGGATTTGGTCATTTGCTCTCTTAGGTCTATTTATGGTGAATAGGCTTTAAAGTAAAAGGATTTTTTTTTCAGTGCTCTTAGTTACACCAAGGTAAACTCAACTTCCTTTAATCACGTTTACCAGAGCCACCATGGAGTGAGAAAACAACAGATTACATCTCCTTGCATAAGCTGACACTCAAAGAAACCTTGCTGCAGATAACACGAGGCTGGAGTCAGCTAAATATGACCCAGAAAGGACAGAAAATGAAAGAAGAAAATTGTTTATGAAATGTCTCATATGAGAACACTGAATGTGAAAATGTGAAAAACGGCATGAAGGCTATGAGACACACGTGCCAGTATGTCCCACGAGTGTTGTGATGTTAGTGTGTTTAAGGGGTTTGTATGTTTATGCACATGTTCAGAGTTGTTTTAAGATAAAAGCTGTTGTATGACGCTATAAAAAGACCTGCTTCAGTTTCAAGTTTTGGGTCCACTTTTTGGGCATTCTGCTGAGGCAATCCTGATGAAAGAAGTGTGATTGTTAGAAAAAAAACGATTGTGATGTCCACCACTCTCTCTCTTTCTGTGTTTACTCAAGGTCTTTCTTTCTCTCTGTGGGAGCTCTACAGTGTGGTCACTTCCCTTCTCATCACTCCAGAGCTTTTACTCATAGAGGGTGGAGACTTTTTTTTTTCTTTTTTTTTTAAAGAATGGAATTACTGTAATTAGAAAAGGATTTCAGCTCCACTTAAACACTTTGACTTTACTGTGTTTGACAGTTCAGACAAAAAACATTTTGTTTTCCGGGATCTCTGAAATTTCCGATAGAAGACTAACTGAGAGAAAAACAAAACAACAGAGTCTGACATTTAAATGATGTGTTTCAATGCATCAGTGAAAAACAATTAGTTTCCTTAAAGGTTTGTGAAGCAGAAACTAAGCACAGCCCAGTGTTTTGACTGGGAGCTGTAAGGAGGAAAATAAGGAAATGAGCTGACATTAAAATAACTGCAAAGATTTAAAAAAGAAACTAAAGGTTAATAAATGGGCTAATCAAAAGACTTTTCTTCGAGATTAATAAACCTTGTAATTAACTGCATTGCATATAAAAAAAATGATCAAATCAAACATAGAAACGAGTGCTGATGTTATCACTAAATTGACATTATAATTTACTTTACAAATTACTTTTAAAGAACTTTAGTGGTCAAAAAGGTAGAACATAACTTTAACATTTTACACATTGCTTATCGTCTTTTAAAAGTGAAATATCATTAAGACCAAAATGATAAACAAGCAAAGATTTTATACTTGTCACTCAAAGGAAAATATTACTTTATCATAGTTTATCACCAACACAACATGGGTAAAAAAACATTCAAGCCCACAGTGTGTGCAATTTACTAGACAGTTGTAGATTGTGCATTTTCACTATTTTGTTTAATATATTAAGCCATAGTGCTTTCTTTCCAGTTTTATTCTCTTTTTATTTGTTTTGTGATAAGGGGGTTTAGAGATTACACATCCAAAACACTCAATATGTTTTGTAAGCAGGAAGTAGAACCTATTAATGTCAGTAAAATTAGTTTTATTATGGTAACTGTAATCAGACTGACTGACCATAGAGCTTCATGTGTCCAGAACCCCGCCCCCCCAACCCCCCACCACACACACACTCTAAAGAAATACTTAAGTATATGCTTGATTACCTCCGAGACCTCCCACCTGTCTCCTAATGACTAAATTATTCCGGTTATTCACTTAAACTTCTAGACTAATACACACACACACTTTCTCTAGTAGGGTAATGAGTCTATTATCTCAGCCATTCACTGAATAGCGGTGTGATTTTCGTGAAGATAGATGGCAGTTAGAGATAGTATCTCACTATAACACACACAAACACACACAATAAATGTTTTTGTGCTGTGTTTTGTAAAACCTTTTCAGTGGACATAATAAGAGCCACCGTATACACAAATACAAAAACACGAGACCATGCGAACAACAAAAACAGTCACAGTTTACTGTACAAAGTACACATACATGTGTTCACATGTGGAGGTTGTACACATGCTTCACGAACACTCCACCAGCACCACCTGTCAAACTTTACAGTATAAAAATAAACTCATCTGCACCGTCACCAAATGAAACTGCGGCTGGTTTATGGAGTCAGTTTAAATCTATTAAGCCACACTGGGACAGAGTCATGTTTTATTCATACAGCTTTCACTTCTTGAATTGGTTTGCCAGAGACATTTAATGTTAATCAGTCACAGGAGAATACTTTGATTAAATGTTGGGGTTTTCTTAGGCATGAATACAGACTTTTATGTTTTACCTGTATAGTGCTGACAGCTCATAACAATTGTGTAAATATTTACCCTGCTGTCTCTTTCTGGACAAACACCCTAATTTTAATGTAAATGTAGAAATTGGGGCATTAGCATTCATATTGCTTGGGTGTTTTAAACAGATTAGTCTACATTTACATACTGTGTTTACTTAGAGAAAAATAAATGTGATGCACTAAACTACATTTACCATATTTCTTAATTTCCATCTGAATGATTTAATAAAGGATAAAGCCAAAGTGGCTCCCAGTCAGCAGCATGAATGTTAATGTAAGAGCAGCTGCTTTTATAAATAACCCAGACGATTTTTTTTAACAAAGTGCATTATGTAGCTGTGTTGCCTTGCAGATACATGGTCCTGCACTTGTCAGCGTTTCCGTCTAGTCAACTCAATCACACCTGTTCCTGCGTTCATTAGTCACAGCTGCAGTTACTCTTCCTATCAGGCTCAGTCTAGTCCAAGTTTAGATGTCAACCATTTTGTTTTGTCTTGAAAAATAAAATTAAGTTTTATTTTTGAGTTCCTTGTGTCATTTCGGATCTTAATCTGTTGCCAGCTGTGACAGTGGGTTTTAATACAAAAACAATTTTTTTTTTTACAACTTCACATATTTTTTTCCTCTCATTTGGCATACATTATCATAAAGTAGGTTGAATGATATCTAAACTTATAATCTTGTTTTAAAACTCAAACAGTTTTTTTTTTTAATGGTAGATTATCAGTCGATGTAAAGTATTGAGTTCTTCTGGCTGGTGTATCTTGTACATCTCCCTTAACTTTCTTCAACTTTCTCCTGTTTTTCCTGTGTGTAGTTTGGTAATGAAGCACAAAAGCTTTTCTACAATATTAAAAATCAAGAGATACTTCATTATTCATTTATTCTTTCAGATCTGTTTCTATCTAGGCCAGTGTTTCCCAGGCTCTGAGCTCAGGATGTTGCTGAGATGTAGATTTCACTGGGACCATTATCTAGCACAAAATTTGGATATTCTGTTATTAATTTTAATATAACCAGTCCCCGATGGTGACACACTACCATTACTTGTTACTTTTTAAGTCAAATGGCAGCTTATTTCTTATCCCACATCTTACAAAAAAATGATACTAAGTCAGACTTTATTATTGGCAGAAGTTTTAATTTGTGGTTGGTCACAAAGAAATATGATAAAATATAAAGTTCTGAATAGCTCTAAGCCCTGAAATTACTGAAACTTACTTTTTGAAGATAGTGGAAAGCCCTCATCAAACGTTCTTGTGGTTCAACTTTAGGTAGTTACTAAGTCTGTATAAAGCATTCATATAAAGTTTAATGCTTGAGGATGTCCTCTCTGGACAGAGACACTGAAAGAGAACCTTGCTTTGGCAACAAACCCCCCCGACAGCAGTGGATATCTAGTAAATTTACTCTTGAGAGGTTTCTGATGGTAATATCAGAAGCTATCTTTAGCCCAGAGCCTGTAATTAAAGAAAAATTTACTAGCTTCGTATTTCTTCCTTTTCCCTCAAGTATTATTTGCTTCAGTCCAACTTGCTTTTAATGTCATAAAGTTGTGTTTTTACTACTATCACTGATGCTCTGCTTTATTTTTATAACACTGCAATGAAGACATTTGAGAAAAGTTTCCACTTGTTTATTTCAAGTGCTTTTTAAATGCGACCATAAATTTAACTTTAAGTCTTTGTTTGCTGAAAAATAAGACTAGGTGAAAATGAGAAAAGGCTACAACAGAGTAGAAATAATACCAGCATGTTTTAATTTGTCAGTGAGTGATAAGAAACTAAAAGGTGGACATTGTATATGAGTGATTGTGTGAAGACGGCGTGGATACTTAGACATTCATTTGAAATAACATATATTTATTTATAATTATTCCAAAGTGATTTATTATGAAGACATTTGACAGGAAAAGAAGTGTACTAATACCATCTCATTGGAGTCTTTTCAGACATGCGTGCTATAAATGTTGAGGAGATGTTACTGTTTAGTCTGGACTTATTCCACAGCTGCTGTTCACATGTGTACTTCACAGCAGGAGATTTTCTGCTTTCACAGCCTGAAGTACAAGAGAGAGGGGGGAAGAGAGAGAGAGAGCATCTGCCTAGAACTTACAGAAAGCAGGACAAGATGCAAAAAGTGCAGCATGTCTTCTTGCATAAAAAGAAGTGTGGACGAGGCTCCTGTGTTGCTCCCAGTAAAATGTATTTAAATTTGTACACACCTTTAACAAGCATGTGAAAAGCAATGTACAAATCAAAATAAGTAGAGTATTGTATCAAACTTACCTAGGTTAAAATCTCTCTAGGAAATCCAGAAATAAATTTGCCTGAAAGTAATTTGGTGTCTTGCCGAAAAAAACAAAACCTCAAATATATATACATATATATTGATTTATTGTCATAGAATTTAAACCCTAGATTTCCTGTTAAAAGAATTGAATAAGAACCACTTTTTTCTCTTTATATAAATAATTTAACTGTGAAGACATCGGCTTGACTAATCAAATTGAAAAAAATGACTGTATTAAAATACTAGGATGATGCAAAACTTCCGATTAGTGCTACATCTCCACCCAAAATCAAATATCTGATTAACCTTTGATGTTACAAAGCTGATCTTCCCATGACTGCTTACAGAAGAAGAAACCACAAAAATCTGATCCTGTCTGTTATTCTAGTGATGGAAAGATCAGACATCTGCAGCAAAAGGTTGAAAGTCGGACTTCCTTTTCCTGTTTAAAAAAAGAGAGGATGTAGAATGACTGATAGGGAGCTTTATCATTTAGCCTGACTTTAAAGCATAGATTCTTCATAAAGCAGACTCAAAGTTGACTGTAAATCATTGTAGACAACATGAATACCTTTACAGAGCAGCTACTATTTTCTTGAGTGCCCATTTGTGAAATGAAGGGATGTTTAATGGCCCATTTTCCTTACTAATGCTTTATGTCAAAACACTTTGAGTTCATGCCAAAAAGTCAAAGTTTGAAAAACAAAATCTGTTTCAGATTTTCCCGTGGATGCAGACATGTGTAAGCTGTGCAGTGGGTAAGTGCTGTTGTTTTGATGCAGTAACTGAGAACACACTGCAGTGATTTTTCTTAGAGTTGCCGGTCTGGTATCATTTCCACTTGGCTCATGTCTACTGCGGAGTTATAAAATTTCAGCCGCAGCAGCGAACAAGAGCTGCGAAATCAGAAGCGCTGCTTTCAAGTTTGGATTTAGGTGATTGGATAAAGCATTGACAAAATAGGACTAAATGACCGAGTATCAATAAAAACATGGCAGGTTTGTGTCAGCAAATCATTCTGTGATTTGAGCTGCAATATATTCCAGATTTTTGCACAATGAAGGGTCTTTAACTTATTTCTTTGTTTGTTGAATTTGTCATTACATTTTTGTCCAACAAGTGGATAGAAAAGGGAATGAGACTTTATTGATTGGGCCAAAAGAGGTTGATTGTGCTTGATGATGAGAGTCTGACTAGAAGCTTTAATCAGAAGAAAAGATTGGCCATCTGATGAGTTTTCCAAAAATGTAAATTTACTGCTACGTCTGGAATGAGAAAACGTTTAATAGCAAATTATTTAAATAGAAGTTTGACTTCAAAATTAATGGCTGGTTGTTGGTTGTATTAGGGCTTAATTACGTTAACCATTGATCAATACATTGTTCTTACCTAAGTGCTGCGCTGGCCTCTGCTTTTGTATCTAAAGAATACCTGATCTCAATAAAACCAATTCAAGTTTTTCTAATCTTACAATCAATTTAAAAAATGAGTGATTGGATTATTTTATTAGAAACACTTCTAGCAATGGGCAAGACATGAAAACAACATTATTCTGTGTTGAGCATAAGGCTGCATGGAACCGTGTAAATTAAAACAGAACCAATCTTCTGTAAGACAAATAGGCATTATAAAACAAATTAGATCAAATATAAACAGTGAGCTAACTGTATTGTGTGTATGCTGCAGCATTGTGACCCAATCCGAACAGTCTGATGATGATGAATAATAGTTTGCAGAAAGGTCGAAGGTCAAGCTGTCCACGTGGGTCTGCTCTCTCGGTGACACAGTCCAGACACAGTGTGCCTGTGTCTTTGGCTATAATTCTGTCGTGGTATGTGTGAGTGAGAGTGTGTGTGTGTGTGTGTGTGTGTGTTAAAAGGCAAGAAACAATAAGTAGAGAGTTTGAGTGTGTATATTTTACTGTTGTTCAGGGCAAAATGTCCACATAAAATGTTAAATGTATGAAGGTGTCACAAACCAGCATTGGTGGGCTGCTATCAAACAAAAAGTGGTTCAGTTAGAAGAATTGGGCTTCAGGAGAAAGAACGAGTGCCGGATTTCTACATTATGTTGCTTCCTGTGAGGGGTGCGTCTGGGGAAACTTAACAATGTCCCAGTAAGAAAAAAAAAACATGTCAAAATTTCAAACACTGTGATTATCTTTTGTAAATTCTGTCATTCTGTCACAGCAGGAGGTTAAAACACCAAGGCGACCCACTTCAACACATTCAGACACTTGGTGAAAGACATACTGCTGAGGGTTCTTGGCACTGAAACACATTAACAGTGAGATTTTATGCGGCCACGAGTGTTAGAAATGATTTCTTGTGTGAGCATGTCTCCACATGAGTGCCCATCTGTGTGCCTATAGGCTTTGTTCCCAAGCTTCTGCAGGCCTCCCACTGTAATTGCACCAGTAATTGGTGAAGTGATAACCCCATTTCCACAGGAAATGTGCCCCGCTTTCCTCGCCCCCCCTCCACCCGCTTTCCAACACTACCCTCCTCTTGTGGTGCAGCCAACAAAGTCCTCCCTTTGGGAACGTTGCACCAGACAGCTAAAGTTCCCTGGGGCTCTGCAAGCAGACAAACAGACTGACAAAGACAGATGCTCACAAAGACACAGACACCAGGGTACACACATGTGTAGGTTCTTAATGCTCTCAGATGGACAATGCTTTAGGCTGGAAGAGAATAATTGAATAGATTAATGATAAAAAAGAAGCTTGTGAGTGTACCAAGTTAAAAGCATTGCGTCTAAATAACTAAGTTACACAGTCATAACATAAGAGAGAGAACATTTCTAACAGAAACTTTATTCTTGCAGTATATTATTTTTATTGATCTTATTTGTTTCTCACATTTCACTGCACAAATTTCTGCAATGCTTGCAAAGATATTCAGTTTTATTCATATGCTGCAAGCACTACACTCATTACAAAACAAATCTCTTTAAAACTCATTACTAAGTGTCTAACAATCCAGTTTTGCTTGTTTGCTGATGAAATCAGCAGCACGTCCTACCTGCCCACTGAGACCAGTCTCAGTCTCAGCCCTGATATGATCTTGTGACGCCAGCATGGAAAAGGCTTGCTGACATCCACCGCACCATATGCCAACAGGATTTATCATTGTCACTCTGCTTTTAGAGATGTGCGTTTAAGCAGTAACAAGTGATGTCATCGCACATCGACTCAGCCTTTAACAGTTATAGGTGGACTCAGATCTGCTCATGTTCACAAGAAAACAGCTGAAATATCTCTTGAGAAACAAATGCAGAACTTGATTATGGACACACAAGAGCATGCATAAATCTTTCCGTCTTCTTGATTATCTTGGGAAACTTCTGATCTAAGTAATTGTTACACTTAATACGGTTTCGTCTGGGCTTAAACATCTTTGAATTTACTTAAGTGTGTTGTAGTTCTGTATTTTTTTGTTGAGTCGACTTGTTGCCAGAGTGTACTTATCTTAAACAGCAGACTGAGCAATTTAAAAGTAGAAGCTTTGGTATGAATGCAGTCCCTTTTAGGAAAGCTTTTGAACGGGTGGAACTCATAAAAAGGGGAAATTGTTACATTTTTAGACTCTTTTTCTCTAAAATTGAAAAGTAGGACACTGGCATTGGCAGAGTATGAGAGCTGAAGTTGTAGCTGAAACTGGAGTTTCTATTTAAGATGCTTCAGGCATCTTAAACTTTTGAAGCAGACAGCTGTAAGCTGAGGAATAGCTACTCAAAGTTGGCGTTTAGATAAGTCACCTTCACATCTTAATATATTTTGTCTTCTTGACTTTGGTGACTTTCCTTCCTGAGCTATTGCCTAACTATTTTATAAATCATATTAAAAGGTAATGTATTAAATTGAGAGCATTTTGTAGCCTATGAGTGTTATCTGCGCTGCACACCATGTAGCAAATTGAATAAAGCAGTCAGAGCTGATGATTAAAGTGAGATAAAAGTGATGGCACAGAGGGATCTGTGGTGTCTTTTTATGTGAAGCGCACTGATGTGCCATTTTGTCGTGAGGAAATGCCAACACTATAGACCAAATTTACAGCAAACTTTACGTATGAATAATTGAACAAATCTAAATCAGCACCAGAAAACAAATTAATTAGTGTGAAACAGAAGATACATCCAGGATTACCTGCACAGCTCAATGGAGTCTTTGTTTTTGTGTCTAAGTATCTTTGTTCATGGTAGCACGCAGATTCAATGAAGTCTAAGAATGTAAATTTGTGTGTGTGAGTGAGTGAAAGTTGTGCTTGGCAGGAATGTTCTTAGCCGCATCACACGCCACACATTTGCTCTAATCACATCGAGGTTCCATCAGAACTCCCATGACCAGCAGCCCATAATCTAATGTTCACCGTGGATAAACGTATGCACCCACCGACAAACGGTTGCATTCATACACACACACGCACACACACACAAATATAAATGAAGATTATGTAAACAAAACATTTAAAGAGGCAAATGTGGTCTGGCCGATGCATGTACCAACATAAAGGAGCCATTCATGTGCAGGCTGTGTGTGAGAGTGCATGGACCTGTAGGATTATGCCTTAGCATGTCTGTTCCGTTACACCACAAGCTTTTTCATCTTTGATTCCCAGCGGCAGGAGTCAAAGGCCAATTGGCTCTGATCAGAGGTCAACACCCTCATTGACCCTCCTGTCAACTTGATGCTGATAAGGGCTGCTGAACTCGGCAAGCGTTGATGTGTGCATTTGAGTGTTTGAAAAACTTCAGCATTTTTTTTTTTTACTGACCACAATTAACTATCACAACTAGCTGAAATTCCATTTTGACTTTTTTTTTATCCCTGTAAAACCTTCAACTAATATAAACTTTTAATAAGATTAGACGTTAAATTTGTACTGCTTTCAGCAAAACAACAGTTATCTAATTGTAAAGCACAATTCTGCGTTTCTAACATCTTTCAGACTTTCATCACCATAGCAGAAGTTACAAGGCTTTATGTCGAGCTAAAGATTTTTTTTCACCATGTAGGATTCAGCTAAAATCTAAATAAATTTGAATGTGTTTTTACTTTGAAAACTCATCACAAAGTGCTTTAAGCAAAAAATTTAAACTTGAAATGTTCATCGTTTTGTCAAAGGGACATCTGTACCTTTGCTACTGGCAAGAACATTAAAGTCATTGAACATTTTAGAAGTCATTATACGGCCACGCAATAAAATTACAGGCTGCAGGGTAGTTTGAAGATAAAATATTCTCTTTTTTAAGAAACACACAGAGAAGTAACCATACATTACCCGGCCTTAAACCATTTACCCTTACAGTAAAAAAAATGGTGTTTGATGTTTTCCCGTTATGTTTTATGACTTTCTCTTATATGTAGATTTTTGCTCTTTTGGTAACAAATTGTTCGTTCAACTTTTAGTGTTTTTTAAAGACAATTGAAGGATGTGTTGTTTGGGGGGGAAAATCAATTTCAATTTAGAGTTTTTGAAAAGGCTGCCAAATTGGAGAATGGATTGCCTGTGGGCCAATAAAAAACATCAAGTTGCCTCAGTTGGATTCTGAAGCTTTTATTTTACCGTTCAGAATTCATCGCGGACTGTGATGAGAATGCGTTAATCTTTCATGACTATGCTTGGGCAATTATTGATGGCAAAGGATTGTAGTTGTGACAGCTATGTTTGTCATATGCCCGAGGGCACAGCTTATGCTTTTGTCCAAAAATATGCCCAAATCTGTGTTTCCATAGACACACCACCCCCTGCTAAAAAAAATGGCTTTGATGTCTTTGAAACCCTTCGTTGTTTTTCTTTGTTTTTTTCTTTTCCAAATGGCCCTGTGTGTTAGCAGGAGTGTTGTAGAGAGGTGTTGGTCAAATCATTCATCTGTGTGTGAGACATGGGTGGCAGTGGGTGGAGGGTTAGGTGGTAAGGCCAAAAAGCACCCCTCGATGTCCACACCCCCCAAATTATGTCGGCATGGTTGCTGTAACCACGGCAACTGTCCCAAGAGTTAGGGTGGAGTAGCTACAGCTGGCGTTTCATGACAGATTAACGAGCGTTTGTGTATATTTGTGTGTGTGTGTTTTATTTATTTATTTTTTAACTGAATACGAGCCATTCATCCTTGTTAATTCAAAAAGGGGGACGAGACTGACAGGGGCAAAGTTTTTCTTAATATGCTGCATGTGTGTGCATGTAATGTGTTCAAGAATAAAAAGAAAAAACTGTATTGTAATCACACAAAGAGATGGTAAAATCTAAATTTGCGACAGTATTAAATGTGCGATCCTGACTCACAAGTTTCAGCCAGTTTGCACATAAATGTGTGACAATAATTTTTGGGTAAATGTTGGCAAAGCTTTTATAGGTTCTTGCCCCAGTATTGATTTATTGAACCCAAAAGGAGCATACTTTAGCCTGTCTGACCCAATGGGAACCTTTGATGGTCCCAGATGCTGAACACTGCTGGTATTTTCACTGCAACGGTGGTTTCACATTCAATTAGGCTGAGTTTTCCCCCCTCATATTGAATTAAACAAGATTGTGCTGCTCCTGCAGTGCACATGCTGTAATTTGAGTGAAGTGTTAGATGCTTGAGTAGGCAGAGGAAGACATAAATTCCACCAAGGGTTGATTTCCTGTGAAGAGATGGCCACTCAGGAGAATGCTTCATTTAAAAGTAAGCTGTCAGAATAAAAAGTTAAAAATGTGCTTGAAGTTGAAGTAGTTTGAGCCTTGAAAATCATAACAGTACATTTTTAATGCAAAGTAACATTTTAGTTTATTACATTTAACATTTTTAAATGCATTAACAGTAGAAAAAAGATGAAAAGACTGAATTGTTTCATTATGGAAATGTTTACTAAAAGGCATCTGCAACATGATGGGCTGGGCAATAATTCAATAACAATATATATATTGGGATAGACACATGATCAATATCAATGGACAATTTGTCCAATAGAATGTTGATCATTTCAATGAACTCCTATCAAGCATCGCACGGCATTCAGGGGGATGTAGGCCCACCTGAGCAAGGTTGGTTGTATCGACTCACTCTTCGGTAAGCCAACAATGACCTGTTGAGTAACATGTGTAGTAGCAGTTTTGTGTTTTGCCACCATGTCTCATAACTGCTTCAAAATAAAAAAGAATAACATGAAAGAAGAAAATGAGCTCGAGAGAAAGTTGTGGATAATAGAGGAAAGTCACATCACCTGGTTCAAACACATAAAACAAAAAACCTAATCAGTAATTATAGATATCGACTGAAATGAAATGCCTGTATTGTGATTCATTTTTCAGCCATATCACCCAGACATAGTTTCTACTCAGTGGCACTGCAGACCACAATAAATATCAGTGGAAGATAGCTGGGGAGTCAGAGGTGTTTCCAAGTATACAGTATAATCTGTCCAGCATGTCCTGGGTCTGCCTCAAGGCTTCATACTGGAGAAACATGTCTGAAACTCCTTACGAGGTTATCGATCAGATGCCCAAACCTCACTTGGCTCCTTTTGATGTGGAGAATTGGTGATTGTGCTCTAAGCTCCTCCTGAACTGGAAATCTTTCACCTCTTTGGTATTGTCTAAAAAAGATGTAAATAAAAGTTACAAACAGAATTAAAATGCAACACTTACCAGAAACAAGTCTGACATGTTTTTATATAAAAACCCTCCTTTGTTAATCGGGTAATTTTTCCTCATTTTATAAGTAGAAAAAAAGTTCATTTTTGTTTGTATTTGAGGCCAACTCAATCATAAACTTCAAACAGAACAAACACGGGAGTCCAGATTCTGTTGAATTAATTGTGCTACTGGTGAGCCCTGCGGGATTAATGAAGGCTAGATCAATGTGAAACAAAACAATTTACCTTCCTGGTGCTTTGCTGAATAACAACAAAGCACCCAGTGAGATTTCATGCTGAGCTAAGCATAAGTTGCTGCTGTCTACCTTTAGGCTGAAAGACAATTTCTTTCCTACTGTTTCTCTGCTGCTGATTATTTCTTCATTTCCAATGAGTCATGTCTTTCTCTCTTTCTCTATAAACTAATTTCTTTTCTCCTCATCCATCTCTTGGGTTTTTGCCCCACTGTCAGCATGTTGAGGTTCTTAGTTTGTCTTCAGCATCAATCTATTTTTTCTTCTCTCACCCCTTCATTCCCTTCTTTTTCATTGGGTTTTCTCAACATATTTTCCACGGGTGCCTCAGTTTTCTTTCTCCATTTTTGTTCTTCCTCCCCTCTGCGTGTCACTCCGTCACCCTGCTTTCCCCTCTTACTCATTATCCACCGAATCATCATTTTTCACTGTCATCAAAGCATTTTGACAATCTTATATGATGCCTTTTGCCTCTTTTTATCTGCCTTTTTAACCCATCTTCACCCTTTCTAGCCACCTTTCAAAATGCCATTTTTCTTTTTGTTATTGCGCTACTGTTTTCCATCATGCCCTCGGCTACTCTTCTCCTTCCCTCTGCGTTCTCGTTTGACTCCACTTCCTCCTTGATCCACCCTCATGTCCATCATTTGTCCAGAAGTGTCACTAAAACATGATTTTTTTCCTCTGGCACACTTCCCTCCACTCTTATCGACCCATCTCGTCCAATTCCCTTTTGTCTTTACTCATCCCCTTTCCCCCCATCCTCATCATTATCCATCATTATTTATTAATGTTCTCCGTCAGAACTTCTCTCAGTCCGTTCGCCCACCCTCGCCCCCTTTTACCCCCCCTTCCCTTTTTCATCTGTCCGTCATCATTCCTTGTTTTGACGTTTTCCCATTCTCATCTCGTAACTGTCTTCACCCATCAGCCCGTTTTTATCTCTCCGTCACTTTGCCATATCATTTTTCTCATCTTTTCCTCCAGCTCTTTCCTGACCTTTTCCTCTACTCAATGTTTTCCATTTTTTTTGCTGTTACCATCTTTCATGTATTTTGTGGGCTTGGTCCACATTGACCACAAGTTTACAATACAAAAGACAATTATTTTATAGTTTTATTTTTTAAAGCTGCGTATTGCTTTCAGTAAAAAGAGTCGAGAAGTATAATTATTGAAAGGACCTATTCTATTGTGACTGTGAATCTACTTTCTTATATAGGTTAGTACAATATTTTGCAACATTACCTGTTTGAAGAGCATTTTAAGTGATTTTGTATTAGCTGATGTTTTTTGCTCCCTGTTAAATTTGAAGTCTTGAGTCTTGTATGTAATATCCATTTCAGCAATAACCCCTTCAGCCATCTTGCAACATTTCAATAAGATTTAAATTTAAATTTTATCCAGGTCATGCTCTAACCTTTCAATTTGAGTTAAAGTTGATTTCTTTGTGCGCTCAGTCTGTCAAGGTCAAAATTTCCACTTTTAGTTCAGCTCAAAGCCTTCATGCAAATGGTCTTGTTCATACGATGCTGAAACCATAATTCGATCCATGACAAGCTGCCCCATACATAAAGCATAGTTTCCACCAGCCCGTTTCACAGTGGGTATGAGATTTTTCTTTATAAATCCTGACTTTGGTCTGCACCAAACACATCTACAGACACTGTTGTCAAACTGTCATTCTCTTTGGACATCAAAGCTGTTTTTCTACACCGGTCAAGAAGATCCATCATTTTTTATGTTAGTGCACTTAAAAGTTCTGTTTGACACCTGCAGCTGCAGAGTAACTTTTAGATTCTTTGAAGTTTTTTGATTACTGAAAGCTTCTTTTTGCATCAAACTATGCGCTCTCTTTGCTGAGGCATCCGGTTCATGACACTTTGGCAGTGATTCAAAATCCACCCCACTTGTCAATTAATTTTTACTTTTTGCCAACTGTGGAAACAATAAAGGCAAGTGGTTTACCAGGCTCTGACTCAAGTGGTAGGGCAGGTTATTTTGCATGCTTTTTTCCCCCCACATATTCCTTCCATTCAGTTTAATGTAAATGGCAACAAAGATAAATGGGCCAATTTTCTGAGCTGAACAGTTTTATGCCTGACCATTTTTCCAAAGAGGATCAAATGTGATTTGCTTTTTCATAAATGAAAAAGTCAACTATTTCCAACTGATGTGCTTGTTTTTTCACATGGCTTAACATGATGCCAAAGCCAGCACTGTAAAGAAAAGTCACATGTGCCCACAGCATGGAACTTCTTTAATTGGACCCAGTTGTAAAAACTTGTCAACCTGCCAATGTAATGAAAGTTGAAAGGGTCAAAACAGATCAAATTCAGGTTCCTTCTATACTTTTTGTTATCTGCCCTCTCAATAAGCACATAAAAAAACACAATATAATTAACTTAGAAACTTTAAACTACATGTCTGACTTTACACTTAATTTAGTAAGAAGTTTTTGACATCTTGCTTAACTGCAACTTCTATTAACAGCCAGAGGAAATACACATAAATTAAAGCTAAAAATACTTCTATTGTTTGCAGCTTCAGAGGTTTTAGTTGTGCAGTAAAACAGTACAGTCACATCTTTTATTTGTTGGAAAATAGTATTTTTTAATTGTGAAAAAGACAAAATAAAAATGAACAGCAGAATTCTCTACAGAGTGTGCAATTAAAATGATTTAGTTTTATTTTAAAAGTATTAGAAAATTACTTTAAATCATAAGATTTGTCATATGAGTCTAATCATTGTTGTGGGGAGAGTTGGAGATGTCAAACTGTCCAGTTACATTTTCCTCCTACATAAAGATGCAGAGGCCAAATATGTAATACTTCCGATGTGTTGTGGCTCTGCCCGCTAGTTAAATGGCACCAGCATGCCGTTATTGTGCACAATGACCTTTGCTCCTTTTTCAATGTTAGATAAAACCCTGAAACATTTCTTTAAAATGTAACTGTAAAATACGCTTTTATTTCTGTATAAAACAATCATTTGTTGTAATCTGAAAGTCCATTGTGCATTGCTTGCTGTGTAAAATTGCTGAGAAGTTCATTACACAAAGACTTTCAGATGATAAATATAATTTCATTTGTTTAGTTTGTAGGGATAATTATTGTTCTGCAGTGTTTTCAGACTAAATCCATCCTGCAGCCATTATGGAAGAACTAAGACCTGATTTTAGAGCAATTTAAAAATGTCTCGCTTTCACCTGAACAAACTTTTCAACTGAGCTGTTGCAAATATGCTTCAGCTGACAAGGACCTTTCTCTCACCCCAGTGTGCTGCTTGGCATGTCTATATCTGTCCTTGCATATAATATGCAGTCTGTCATCGTTTCATAGTCCTTGCTGTTCCGCTTCTCTCTCTTTGCCTCAGTTTGGACTTTCTTTCTCTTCCTGCGTTCTCATGTTCCCTCACTTCTTTTCTGTTCATACCAAACACTATAGCACAACTCAGGATTTAACATTTTAAACGACACATGATGACTTTGTTCATAGATTGCTTATCTTCTCAACTTACCTGAACTTTAGCTAACTGCCATGTCTTTGCAGAAGCTTTGCAGACAAATCAAAATTTTAACAAGTAGTTACAGGAATAAGGAACTAAACAGGTTTTAACTGTATATTTCACTGACATCTTATCAAAACATATATTTAGGCATTCCTGTTTGTACAAACATAAAATCTAATTCTTTAGTTCTCCATCACAAGTTTGAATTAGCCTTTTAATGCTATCAAAATCTGCAAATATCGTTTAGGCCTTTTGAAAGTTTAAGTGTTTCCATCTCACAAAAGCTGCTCATACCAGAAATTCAGACTGTTGTGATTCTTTAAGGAACATTACCTCAATTATTTTATGCATGATACACTTCAGAGCACCGTGTCAGCTCAGATTTAGCAGCTTGAACAAACAGTGTGTTTGAGAGGTGTTATCCATCACTGCAGAGAAGCAGGGCAACACATGGCTGCCCAGCATCTGAAGAGTCTAGAACTGGACATAATTGTTTAAATCAAATAAAAGTCTGGCTTTGCTGCTGTTGGGAAAGGTAATAAATCATGAAGTTAAGCAAGTGCGTACGCTTATCTCTTGGCCTAATTTAAATAGTTTCACTGAAAGATTTACTGTTTTTTCCTTTAAATTCATAAATGTCAAGGTTAATGAAAAAGCAGCTTGTTCGGTGGAGTTTACTGACTCAGAGAGAATTTTCTGTTTTGTAAGAACAAACATGTTTTTCTTTCTACCTTACATTTATATAAAGAAGTGCCAACCTGTGAAGTCTTGCCTGCTGCTTCGTTAAAGCTTTACCTTTTATGCTTTTTGCTTTTCAAGGCCAACTCCAATCCACTAAAGAACACCTGGTAATTGAAAGTTAACAAACAAAATGCTAACATGCAATTTCTGTCCTCAGATATCGAATGAAGTCCCATATCATAGCTTTCATAATTCATATTGCAAGACAGTAATCATTTAAAAATATAATCAGTGCGTTCGTTATCTACATTTTCTGATTTTCGTGTTATCGTCCAACCTGTGAGGAGATTTGGCACAGGTACAGTTTCTCAGCATGTAAGGGTGTGTTTGTTTATTCACAAAAGATACATTGCATTTTTTGTTAGATGAGCAAACGTCCAGTCTGATAGGGATAAATAGATTATAGATACTGCTGGTGTGGGAAAGTCTGTGTCTTTTTTTTATCTGATTATCTGTTTGCTTCATAGCTGGTAGTTGGTACTTTTGCATATGTTATAATTTACCGTCATTATCATTGTTGATCACTTTAAAAACATCATGTTAATGGTTTCAGAAGACATAAAAGTTTCATAAAAAATACTGCTATGGTAACATAACGCTGTTAGAAGTTTAATTGTTAACGTTCAGTTTTATTCTTCTTTTGTCTTACACCAGAGCTCATCCAGAATGGCCGACTGCTGACGCTGCCCCTGGTGGCGGGAGACCTGCACTCCCTGCTGCCTGATGAAGACAGGAGGCGTCTGTACGTGGCCATGAAAGATAACCTTCTCTCTACCAGCCTGGATGATATCACGCAGAACCCACGCAAGGTAGGACCTGGAGGACACGTGCACATAAACCATCTGAAACAAAGCTCTCTCAAATTTTCTTTTATAAAAGGATAAGTTGACCAGTTGTTTGTGGTCTGCCTTAAAGTTTTGTTTCTTATTAGTGGTTTATGTTGTTTAATAAAGTGTAAGCAATCAGTGGAGTTTATATCATCACCTCCTGAAGACACTAAGCAGCCTTGTCTGTTTTAAATCAGATGCATTTTTTTATGAGCCATATATGACTTTTTGTCCCCCTTAAGAACATTACTATCTGAATTTTGTAACTTGTCAAAACTGACAGAGAGATATGAACATAATGGGTTCCAGTCTGGTGACAAAATGTCCATCCTACCTCCTTAATTATCTGTGTCTACTAATGCAGTGAAACCTTATCTCTGTGTTGGCAACAATAGAAGGTGTTATTCTTGACTGACACTGAAAAAGTCATAATCATAATGAACAAAGACAGCGCCGGTACAGCCGCCCTTCCAATTTGGTTTTATTTTTATCTTATTTTTAACAAGTGAAACTTGTTTTGATTGCAGCAGCTGAGAAAAAAGATGAGGCTTGGGTAAATGTGTATAATAAGTGAAATACATTAAAGGTACTCATTGCAAAATAACATCAAAAATGGTACCTTAACTTTATCAAATGATGCAGTCTACTAGTTTTTCGTATATATCGATATGCAGTTATGAAGTGTGGATATGTATTCAATGTAAACAAAGCTCTTGGCTGAATCTGCTAGATTTTGAAGCACTGCTGTATGTGTTCAGCTTGTAAATGAAGTGTAATTAAATGTGTTTTTCAGTGGAGGTCAACACTAATTTGAAGCTAAAACCCTTCAGGCAGTGAGTGTTCCCTATCCTGAAGCAGCTGGTCAAATTCCCATCTTGATCCTACTAGTTCAACTAAAAACATCGAACGTCAAAGCAGATAATACCCATATTATACTAATATTACTTCTAATAAAATGCAAATACAAGTTTTATTACCATTTCTTTTATAAAGTCAGAGGAAATAATGTTCTTATGTTCAGAACCCAGGTTCGCTCAGCAGCTTTAGCGCCGTTTCCAAGCAGCCAGACAAACACGTTTCTGGCTGATTGAGTTCAGGGTCACAGCAAGGACAGCAACGCTGCTGCCTTCTCATAACTGTAACCTGTCGGATCAAATCAATACCCTCATCAGTCACAGACACACACAAGCCATCAGAAGGCCAAACAGGTAGGAAAACAGACAAACAACTACTGAAACAGACAAACAGACACCAGTCATTCCAGACTGCCACCCACACTGCCAGGCATTCGGCCAAAACAAAAAAATCAGAGATAGTCGTATTTAACTCGTATCTCGGCTTCATGAAGTTAAGTTATATATTTGCACAGTATTTATAGTTGGTTTATACCATCTTGGCTTCCGAGCAGTATTTTTCCCTTAGGGTGTTGAAATTACTCACTGTGCCTTATTTGCCACTTTTCTCTTTATTTTCTTTGCTGACATTCAAAGCTGCTGAGGATTTATTGCAGTACTTTGTGCCAATACTTTTATTCTTTTGCATCCTAAGGACTTAAGAAAACTAATTTTGGCTGACTTATTGACACATAACCAATCCCACCAGTTCATTTTAGTTCAGGGCTGAGAGACGAACATGACACTGTCGCCTTTAGTCACATATTTCTTTGATCAGGAGAAAAAAAACAAAACCTCAAGCCTCAATACATTCTTTTTGTAAGAGTCTGCAGCTGGCAGCAACCATTCCACTAAAGGTCACCATGAGTTTGATTGTGTTTTTGTGGTATTTCGGTTTTATATTTCGTCTCTCATCCTCAGCCCTTCTTTTGTTTCATGCCTTTGCTCTGAAATACTAAAGAATAAGGTTTTCAACGCTTTTTGTTGTTGTTTGATTTATTAGCTCACACTCTTCTTGAATGTCAAATAAAATGGCAACCAGCGTGCTCTCCTCAGTGGGATGAATTCCCATTAACCACCATTTTTACCTGATAGTTCTTCTGTAGCGGTGGTCCGTGTTCCTGTCAGTGTGTGGTATCGGAGATTAGGGCGAGTGTTGTCACTAATCTAATCTGAGCATCTCGACTCGGCACCGGGCTCTGTGGGGAGGACTGCATCAGGGAACAATTACTGGACATTTTGAAATAGTTTCCTAATACCACCACCATTTGTCACTAATGGCTTTTTTTTTCAAGTTGATGCCACATTTTTTAGATTAAAAAGTGAGCAACAACAGTTTACAGCTTTCTGTTTTGACCAGCGTTAAGGCATCCCCAGATCTTGCATCTTGTTTCTTTCATTGCTGTTTTGCTATCGATAAGAATCGAAATACGACAATGTTTTGTTTTTGTTCAAATAAAACTTTGCTTTATGTATTTTCTGTAGAACATACTTTAATTTGTAGTGATGAGAGTGGACGTTTACTTATCGTTTCTATCTCTTCCTAAGGAATCTGTTCTCTGAGGGAATGACTTACTAAAGGAAATATTTAGATTAGTCATGTAGCTGCTATTGAACTCTAAGCCTCACCTAATTTTTTGCACATTATTTTTCCTTTTGGTATTTCCTTCCTTATTAGATTTACATAAAAGCAGTTTGGGAATCTTTATGCCCTGATGAAGTTCACATGTAAACTAGAGGTGCAGTTTAATGTCAAAAGGTCATTTCCATTAAGGTATGTTGCTGATGGGTTTTTCTCAGTGTTTCACCTGAACAGCAAGGTTTTTTTTTTTACCTGAAACCCTCCAAAGGGCTGAATTTAAGAAAACTCGCACCTGAACAATAATTGAATCATGCCAAATATATTTGTTGTATTTGGTTTGTAGTTTGTCTCATCTCTGAAATACAGATATTTGACTGAGGGTTCAGGGCTTTTCTTTAATGCCACTGCACAGATTTGCTTCTTGCATTGAAAATTTAGAGTTAAATAAAAAATACATGAAATGAAAACAAAATGTGTTGTGAAAAAATTCTCATGTGTTTTTGGAATGGATTCCTCTCAAGGGATATCAGTATCCTGATACAATGACCATAGTGTTTTCATTAAAGGCAAGAACTCACTTTAAAATAAACATTAAAATGAAAGTAAATGTAATGAATAGTCATCAAGCAAAAAAATTATATTATATTGTTAAAGCACTGTAGTCCAGGTGTAATTATAGAGGATTTACCCTCAACAATGTTATCATTCAGTCAATAAGGACATCCAATTCATTCTGCAGGTGCAGTCAATTTGTAGATTAGTCATGCTGTCACCATCACTGCTGCTGTGACAGTTTGGCCCATTATCAAGCCTCAGCCAGGCTGCCAATTGGATTTTATTTTTCTCCTCCCTAAAGCTGCCACACTGCTTAAACACAAGTGCATTTTTATTTTCAATTCAAATTAATCGTGCTGTTGGCTGTCTCTGCCTGGCATCCTAGCAAAGCACCTGCCAGTTCCTGAAGCCGTTTATCGGAAAAGTGGAGCTCACAGGAAAGCTTATTTTAAATGTTTTTGTTTTTTCTTTCTTTTTCCTTGTTTGTTTGTTCTCTTTTTCTTTCCGTAGCTCTACTGGCCAGCTAGTCCAGATCGTGTCCAAGAATGTCTCATGGCTGGGAAGGATCCAGAGGTGATTCAAGGCACACTCAGTGATATAAGCGCACAAACATGTAATTACATAAAGACAAAAACATGTAACACAGAAATGACTGTATGAAAGCAGGTGAGCATTATTTTAACCACCAAGTAGTGTTTTGTACAAAATTCTGCACAGATTTGAATCAGGTTTGGCCATATCAGCATCATGTTCAAAAGAAGATTTTCTAAAATATTCTGCAACAAAAAAGGTAGAAGAGTTGCGTAACAGATTATGATCTACCGCGGAACTGAAGTTGAATAAATCTGATTCGTTTGGGAACTCTAAGCAAAGTCTGGTACGGGTCGAAAACTCCTGATTTAGATTAAGGAAGTACAAAACAAAATAAGCAAACATTTATTATTATATTTAAGTAATAAAACAAGCTTTTGTAAACAGTATGCAGTTAAAAACAGCCATTTAAAACATTATTTTTGTTTTCCTGTGTGTATCTCTCTGTCTGACCAGCTGGAGTGTGCCAACTTCCTACGAGTTCTGCAGCCTTTTAATCAGACTCACCTTTATGTGTGTGGCACTGGGGCCTTCAACCCCCGCTGTGCTTTCATAGCTACCAGCATCTTCCACCAGGTACAGCTTCAAGCACTTTCTCTCACTCTCACACAGACTCGTGCAGAAATATTCACACATATTCAAGTTGATCTTCCTGTCAGTAGAAAAGGAATTGCTTTACCTAATAATTGTTTGTCAGGGTCTTATATCAACTGTATACAGAATGTATCACAAGCAATTGATTTTAAACTTAAAGTTTATGGTTGGTGTGATTGCTTTTTATTTGTTAAACCTTGTAGTAAATTAATGTTTTCATGAGACAGTTTATAATTTTACTGCTGCACTTTAAAATATAACATTACAACATCCTTAGCTAGATTGCTTAAAAGATGCAAGCTCTACACTTAACACTGAGTAGATTGAAGTTTGTAAATATGTACTAATGAATAAAAAAATTGGAAGAAATTTGACTTTTACTCCGCTGCTTTTACCTGCAGGTATGTTTAGGTTCCCAGCCCCTATATGCAAACCGTAGAGCAGCTGAAATTTCATATGTGGCGTCTACCCTCATGCCCACATACCCACCAGAGTTTACCTTGTATCATCTGTCCATAATAATGTGAAGATTTCCATTTGTCACTAGGACTTCACTTCACTGTGAGGCTCACCTGACACCTGAGGTTCAGCTAACACTAGGGGTGCAACTGTTCAATACAGCGCTTTAGGTCCAATACACTCTTTTATTGAACGATACAGATTTTTAAAATTTATTTTATCAGCTTGTCTTCTGAAGGTGCTCTGTGTTGAAGGATCAGTGGATCTGTGTTCGACTACTCCACCTAGGCTACATTGTCGAGCGCAGATCCACTGAGAAACTTGCTGTTTCAGCAACATTTCATTCAAAAACTGTACTTTTGAGGTTAAACAAATCTTCAAAATTAATTCCAATAAATTACAAGTTAAGAAGGCCATGGAAATTACTCTTTTTTTTGTATCGAAAAAATATTGAACTGTGAGACTAAAGTATCAAACCGAATCGAGAATTTTCTGTATCGTTGCACCACTTGCTAACACATTTATGTTAAATTGAGTGTGACTGGAAAAAGCATCTGTTTTCACTACTACAGTCAGAAAGTTTCAACTTTGACCAGTTCTAACAATCAAATATTGCTAGGACTTT
This sequence comes from Cynodonichthys magdalenae, assembly GCA_031762555.1. Lineage (NCBI taxonomy): Eukaryota > Metazoa > Chordata > Actinopteri > Cyprinodontiformes > Rivulidae > Cynodonichthys > Cynodonichthys magdalenae. The sequence goes on along the minus strand of JARVJO010000024.1, from coordinate 19,742,883 downwards.
CATTAGCACTGCTGTAATGTTATTCCTGCATTTGTGTTTTTGAGGTTGCATGTGTGCTGTGCAGTTTATGCAGGTGTGTGTGTGTCAGAAAGCAGCTAATCCCATGAAAGGCCATGTGAGATCAGAGCCGAGGTTCAGACATGGTTCTTAGTGGAGTCGGTGGTGCTGACTGGTTTAAGACTGGACTTCACACATTTTTAAATCCCTCCACTTAGCCTGATCACCCTCAATTAGCTGCTGTGTGTGCACGCATGTGTGTATGTGTTGGATTTTAGAAATTGGAAAATGGATATTTTATTTAGTCTGAACAACTTTCTTATTTACTGTGTGACCATCTTTTCTTTTTATTCTCTGTTTGCCTCTTTTCTTTGCCAGTTTGAGCATCAGACTCTCGCCTACAGCCAAACAGAGTGTGGGAAAGGAAAATGCCCCTATGACCCATTTCAGAAAACAGCCTCAGCTGTTGTTGGTAATACAACTGCTTGTTTAAAGTTTAACTTAATTAAAATATGAATCATAAATCAGCACAAATACAGCATGACTGATGGTTTTGGTTAGTTAAGTTTAACTGATCAGTATTTGAGTTTACCATAAATAAAACACAACGTGTAGCTGTAGAACAATATCCTGTCTGTAATCAGTCATTTTATCTAACAAACAAAACACCAGACAGGATATGAGTTTGTCAATGTTTTCTCTGCAAAAGCATGCCACTTACTGTTAATTTAACTATTGCTTATTTGGATGTTTATTATGTTTTCATTAAATTCTGGAACTACATTTTGTTTTTTACAGTTGTTTGGAGTTCAGCACAATCTGCAACAAAAGCATGATATCATATGAACATTTGCTTTCCGAGGGATTGTTTTTAGTGTTTTTGTATTATGAGATTTTGTCACGTTTGTGCACGTTGTGTAGACGGTGAGCTGTATGCTGGCATCACCTCAGACTTCATGAGTCGAGACTCTGCCTTCTTCCGGAGTCTTGGCAGACGACACGTTATCCGCACAGAGCAGTATGATTCCACCTGGCTGCAGGGTAGGTGCAAAACACAAACAGAAGAAAATCTGAGAACTGAAGACTCAGAATAAATACATTTTTAGTTGTTCCATTTGGAGCGTGACACCACTAAACACTAAGAATCTTCAAAGCATTAAAGAACGCAGGTCAAGACAGTGAATGAAGTGCAGTTCTAATTGCTCACTTTGCAGACCAATAACTCTCCTCTTGGCTTTCACCATATAAAGAATCTGGTGCAAAGTTGTTGAGGGCAGAGATAGAATTTTAGCATTAATTAAAAATAAATCAAAGATCCTGGCTCCTGTGTGAAAAGTTTGATAATTCCATATATTAGTAGAGGTGACGGCACCTCAATTAGACATTTACAGAACTTCCAACTTCATTTTAAAATGTTTTGTAAAACATTTCTTACTTTAACTGAAATGTAACCTGAATCATTTGTTCTAAAACAGCATCTCTGAAATCACCCTAAACACCCTGTTCTTGTTTTATCAGGTCAGTTTGTTGATGTCTTTTGCTGATAACAACAGCACATGTTGACTTTCTGTAAACTCACGTCCACATTCATCATTCTTCTGCTGCACGTCTTTCTTGTTATATTGTTTCATACAAGTTATCTGCACATCAGTGTAGTTGTTTTCCACTACAATTGATTTGCTGCAATTGACCTGTTTTGTGTGTGTGTGTGTGTTTATGTGTGTCTGCAGATGCCCAGTTTGTGCGGGTAGCGCCACTGTCTGAGACTGATAACCCAGAAGACGATAAAGTTTACGTGTTCTTCACTGAGCGTGCTCAAGAGGCAGAGGGGGCAGCTGGGAAGGTGCTCTACTCCAGAGTGGCGCGTGTGTGCAAGGTATGATAGTAAACAGGTTTGTGTGCTCACATCGCAACTTGTCTGCATGAAGTTTATGCAAACTTGTTTTCTTGCAACAATGTACGTGCCAATCAGTGTGTGTTTGTAGCTGGTGAGGGGTGTGTTGAAATCAGTAACTGCATGTCCACTGCGTCTGCTGGAATGTTTGAAGTTTGTGCGCGGTGGGTGGTTTTTGTTTGTCCGTATCATTCTGTCTTTTTTGCTCTCCACTGATGTTTGTACATCTTGGCTCTGTGTGTTTGCTTGAATGTTTGTCTTGCTGAAGTGTCCACATTCATTCATCTTTTTTGCACACTGCCAAAGACCGTAATGGTTTTGTTCAATTTTGTGTAGCTTTGTATGTGTTAGTACCAAATAAACTGCCTGAACAAAAAACAAAAGTTGCCACCTGGATTTAACTAAGCAAACAGGTACGAGCCTCTTATTGGATAATTACTGCATGGGCGATTATCTTTTAGCTGGCAACAAGTTATGTAACCCCAACTGATGCAATGAGTTGCTTCTCATTTCTTAAACAACGATGATGAAAGACACATCCCGTCGTGGAAAATATGTCAGTCTGTTTGAGAAGGATCAAATCATTGGCATCAAGCAGAGAAAACATCTAAGGAGATTGTAGGAGCTACTCAAATTGGGTTAAAAACTGTCCAACACACTGTTAAAAACTGGAAGGATCATGGGGACCCATTGTCTTCGAGGATGCACCCATCATGCCTAGTGCCTACAGTACAAGCCTTTGGGGTCAGTGCTATGATCTGGGGTTGCTGCGGTTGGTCAGGTCTATGAAGCTTATCCAAACAATGCCACAGCAAATGCATGTAAACAAAGCTAAAGGTGGTCCAACGAAATTTTAGTTTGTATGACCTTTAATTTTTTTTTGGTGGCAACTTTTTTTGGTCAGGCAGTGTATCTTTGTTATTAATGAACAGATTTTAATGAAACTTTCAGGAAGTAGTTATTAAATATTATTTTTTAATTTGTTGAATTTACCTCTGGTTCACTTTTGGAGTCAATACAGTAACAACAATATGAAATTTATACTCTTAACAAAATATTGTAATTTGCTTGAAACGTTTCACTTTAAAAATGTAAGAATAGGCTTTTATTTTACACTTAAATACGAAAGTAACAAACATTTTATTTAAAACATCCCTGTCCAGTATTAGGTGGGTTGTCAGTCTGGCATTTATCAACAAAACATCTCATTTTATTCCTATTTTTATTCCGTTGTAGAATGACATTGGTGGGCAGAGGAGTTTGGTGAATAAGTGGAGCACTTTCCAGAAGGCACGTATGGTATGTTCAGTTCCAGGACCAGACGGCCTGCAGACACATTTCGACCAGCTGCGTGAGTAAAAACACAACTGGCTAACTCATTACATGCACAATCAGACTGCGGCTGCTGGTCACAATAACAGCTGGAGCTCTGCCACTGAATGCTTCATAAACAAAGAATTGGGTTCAGATATTCAGCCAGTTTCTGTGTTTTTCTCTTTGTAAACGCTGATGTTTTGAGGTGATGAAAGAAAATTCACAGACTGAGGGGTCTTTAAAAGGCTTAACCGCCTTAGTTTACTGTATATGTCTCCATAGCTACACTGTTACCACGGTGACCAACACCCCAATAGGTCACCTTGGGTTTGTCATTGAGCTTCAGCCTCGGTTGCTATGGCAACTAGCCTCAACATTCAGCGTGAGTTTATTCATCATGGAGGATTCACAGTAATGTCGTCCATTCTGATGTCTCTCTGTTCAGAAACAGCTGATATCGTCTTGAGTCGTTAATGTGTATTTTTAATGAACTTCAATTTGATTTTTTGCATTGGCCAGTTTTAATTAGTCTATATTTCGTTGTAGGCATACAGTAATAATACTCTCCTGTCATATTAATGATAAATAATTTCTTATTAACTAGTTGGCACAAAACTATCACTCGCAAGAGACTATAGATTCTGTTATCCTTACAGATAATATAAGATTTGTCTTCTTTCAGCTTTCATTTTATTTGATTATTTACGTTATCCTTCAAAATATGGTCCACTTCTAAAGATAGTTTAGATATTTTGAAGTGGGATTCTATGTAATAGTAATAAATAATTATATTTTTGCTGGGGTAAATAATTTCTTGTGAGATCTCTTCCTAATGAAATACAGTTTAATTCCAACCAGGCTGATGAGCTAATGGCTGGTAGCAGCCTGGGGTTCCTTTAGCAGGAATGTTATAATATTGAGAACATAAAGGATTACAGAAAGCATTTGTATGAACCACAATGAAACTCCTATCATTAAAAGTTGTTTTAAAAGATCTTGGTTGAGCTAGTGTTTAGCTCATTGGTCACTTCAAAAATAATCTCTATCTCTCCAGACTGAGATCATTGGAAGAGCTATCTACAACAGGTAAGATATTAGATGTTCATAACTTTCTACAGAACCCCACTTTAAAATATTTAAAGTTCAGTTTTAAGCTTGATGTTTAAAAAAACTTGCTTGTTAAAAAGTGAATTTTAACAGATTTTTTTTTCCTTTCAAGACAATTATCAAAAAAAAAACTTTCACCCCAGATGGAACTTGAACCCACAACACCAGGGTTAGGAGGCCAGTGCCTTATCCATTAGGCTGAGACTTATGCTGGTTAATAACAGAGAGACAACCACAGTAGAACAGAATGGGGAAAAGGTCAGGGCATAAAAGTGTCATCATAAATCTGTGAAAAAAAAACTGAAGACATGAAATAAAGGATGAAATGGAGCAGAGATGCTTGCATTGGCCTTTAGATTACAAACTGTCAAGTTTCTTCTGGACCACTTTGCGGCCATTCCCTCCATCCACAGCTTTTACTGGACCTTTAAATAATTGTGTCCATGGAAAAAAATATGCATAGCTTCTCATCTCAGCTGTTCATATAAACAGAGAAGCTTTAGAGGAAGCAGAGATACTCGTGCTCAGAATGACAATTTATGTGTGCAGCAAATTAACTCAAAACAGCAAAATGTTCACTCTTTCATCTAGTTTACCTCTTCCACAAACTCACAAGCCAGAAATAACAAACACCATTTGAGCAGACACACAAATCTGCAGATTTTTTTTGTGTGTTTTTAACACACTTACGCCAGCCTCAGCTTGCCTGTGTACACAACACAGTTCAGACTCGTCAAGAAGCATAAACATTTCCACCCATGCATGCCTGTGGCCATGTTTTACACATCTGATAAGGGTCCATATAAATTTGTTTATGAACACTCTTCAGCAACACACAGACACACACAAACACACAAACCACAGATCCCATACACAGAAGATTAACACTCGAGGTTAGGAGCACTGTCGGTGTTTTGTTTATGCCATGCTCTGCCAAACAGAAACACTACAGATCCCATAAACCTTAGACGCTCTGCGGGTCCCACAGCAGAGCAGTGGACGGCACCTGGATGTGTGTGTGTGTGTGTGTGTGTGTATGTGTGAGAAATCTCAGTAATTAAAATATGGTGACGGCTGCGCAGCTGTTGAGATACCAAAAAGAAAAGACATGACATATCGATGTTAAAATCAGATTCAAGGTGCAAAGCTGCATGAATGCTTAGAGTTGGAAGAATTTCCAGTTATTTAGCTGTAAATTTTTGGCACATATCTCTTTTTGTAATTTTTGTGCTATTTGTACAATTTATATATCAAAATATTTAGCTCCTTCAGGATGTTCATTTTGGTACTTCAACAATTTATACTTTTTGATATATTTAATTTTTTTGGTCATGTTTTTCTCATTGAACCTGAATGGAGCTGTCTGCAGCATCCTTAAAACTCTTAAAAATGTTTATAATTCGTTACTGCACTTTTTACCTTTTGTTCTGGTTCTGATTGTTTTTTACTTCTTTGTGCTAATTTCAGCTTCATTCGGCTTTTATTTTGCGGCTTTTTTCTGCTGCTTTCTGAATTTTTCTGCTCTTCTTCTGCTAATTTCAACATTTATGTGATTCTATTTAGCTTCTTTCTGCTACTTTTGGCTTTCTGTGCTTCTTTCAGCTGTTTTCCGCTTCTCTCAGCTGTTTTCTATATGTTTTAGCTACTTTTTTAGCTAATTTGAGCTTTTTTCAGCAAATTTCACATTGTTGTGCTAATTTTGGCTTCAAACTGCATAATTCCATAAAGTTCTCATTCTGTTTTTTGTGCTAATTTCAGCTTTTTAAGCTATTTTTGGCTAGTTTTAGCTTTCTTTAGCCATTCGTCAAAAATCTTTTAGCATTCACGCTGCATTTTTGCAGGAGATGCAGATTCTCTAGTTAATGATTGTTTTCTGAAAGTTTCATCCAGTTCATCCAGTGGTTTATGAGATAGTTTGGTAACAGACAGGGAAATACAATTTCATCCACCTTTTTGGCAGGGATCAGTAATCAGAGATACATTTTCCTATCTCTTATAAACTAAGGATTTATAACCATAACCAGATGTTTTAAACTTTAGTTTTTATCATGACCAAAAACTTTAGTAAAGTTTGTTATTGTGGCAAAGGCATCATTCCAGAAATCATTTGCCTGTGGTATTCTACAGTTATAAACTGTTTTTTTTATTTTAGAGGACTTTATCTAAATAGTGTATTTTCTTACTTGTTCTGAGCAAAGTAAAGCATCTGTTCTGCAATCGCCACATGAACTGATTCACAAGGCGATTGCTTTGAGTTTATTGTTCTGTTGTTTTTGTTTTTGCAGTCGAAGTGGCTTTGTTCACTTTCATGTGTCTGACTGTCAATCCTTTGACTCTTTTTATTGACGCCACCAGTGTGGAACAAGTCACGCCTCAATGAACCATAGTTATTCAAAAGCCCGTCAAGTGGAAGCTCAGAAAGTTCAAATTTGAATCTATCGCACAGGAAAAGGTTCTCAGTCGGGTTCTGCTGTCGTCCCGGTTGTTGTGGTTGTTAGTTTAGAGGAGAGTCATGCTGTGAGGTTTTGGTGTTGGAGACAAACATCTTTTTGTGGCTGGAATTGGTGTCCTGACAGTAGAAACACTGAGGTATTTTCAGCCATTCTCGTCATCTGTTTTTGTCTGGGTAAGATTTAGTTATGTTCCAGACAGAAGACAGGACTCATACTCGTATCATAAACTGGAAAGACAAATGTGTCTAGAACGGTTTGTGGATGGTCCTGAGGTACAGTAACCATGATGGTTAGACGGAGAATCTATTCTGTCAACTAGACACTGTTTTTTTAAGTAGGTGTAAATAAATCTGTAAGGTCACGTTGTAAATAGATACAGAGACAAAATATGTTAAAATGGTTGACAATTAAAGACAGAGAAATGCATTAACACCAAAATATGTCTAGACACTAACAAAGATCATCAAGCTCAGCAAGTCATTTAGTAACATTTTCAGCCTAGAGATACATTTAAATGTTTCTGGTGAGAGAATCCATGTACGGTTCTTTCTTTGGGTTTTCCATTTCAAAATAAAATTGCAAAGATAAAACAACCACATTGTTTTTTTGTTTTTTTTTCTAAACCTAAATGTAAAACTGAAAAATCAAACTAATAAAAATTTTTAGATTTGTGTTTCAGCTATTTAAATATATAATAAGAGTTACTGTTTTAAAATGTAGTGATACCAGAAATGACAGAAGTCACCAAAGAAGAAGAGTTTATAGTAGCTGGAAGACCGCTAAAAAACAGAAACTGATCCTAATGACCTTGGCAATGACTGCACTCAAACTCTGCATAACTTGGAATTTTAAAGCAATTTTGTTTACATTTTTTTATATACAAGTGCAGATACCTGCACTTTAAGTTGGTTTTAATGTATTTTTTAAACTTAAGAAGAAGCAATTAGAAAAAGGTTTCTCTGTTGTTTGAAACATTCCAGTTATTCTCAGTGCTCTGCCACAGTTCAGGGGTTTTCAGTTATTAACCCTACAGAATGACACAAAGCAAAGATGTGTTTTTGGATTTTTCTAGTAGTTACGGTAAGTTATAAAAGCCATATGACATTATTTTTAAATGGATCTCTTTAGTCAGAAGTGAGTGATCTACCAGCAGCTGTACAACTGGTGAAATGGGTCCACTGCATTACTTTTAATCCACCACCTGTTTCATCCCCTTAATGTGAGACATTTTCAATGGTTTTAATGTTTGACTTGAGTTGTTCCAAAACTTCTATGCTTTCATCACCAGATTAATGAATTCTTGCTTCTAGTGTACAGCTATTTGACCTGGGAAAATATGTTCATTTTACCATTTCTCATGCAGTTTCAAAAACGAACCACTTTTTAGCTTTGATTTACAGCTTTGATTTTCAAAATTTTCCTTTAAAAGTTACCATTTTCAGGTTAGCTGTGTCCATTTTGGAGGCAGTAAAGAATAACTAGATAAGAAAAATTGAATAGAGATGATGGAGAGAAGCTCCAGTTCGCTCCAAACATGAACTAAGAATGCAGTAGTCACCAAAACCTTGTCAAATACATCTAACAAACGTTTTTTTTGCTGCTTCATTACCTCATCGTCATTACACTTGGCTAAAAATGGGTAGAAAAACATGTTTGTAGTGATGGTGAAGAAAAATAATTTTGTTTTAATTCCTGCATTAAGCCTATCTAATCCATCACTGCAGGCATACTAAAACAAAGGCCCAGTTCGAAGGAGACATGGAAGAGATGGATAGATGGAGGAATGTGGGGCTTTAATTCAGAGGAACTGAACGGGTCAAAATGGAACAAGTAGGAAGAAAACAAAGGATGAAGGAGAAAGATTCTGAGTGGTGCAGAAGCATGTCTCAAAGTGTTTTTGCTTTTAAACTGTTAGGTGAAGTCTAGGGAGGACTAAAGTTTAAATGATTAGGAGGAGCACTGGAAATAAATCAAACCAAAAAGCAGACAGGTCAAATTGGAAAAAGCGAAACTGAATAAAATAAAACAACTCCTTGCAGGGATGCTTCAATGCTCATTCCAGGTTCTTAAAGTCTGTTTGAAAAAGACTATATGGGCCTTAGGGCAAACTGAAATAACTTTTGCAAAGTTGGTATGATGTAACTCACCAGCTACATGTTGTCAGAGCCGATGCTACCGACTGACATAATCCCAGATGCATAGATGAAAGGTTTTCAAGAGGAGCTGCATTACTTCAAATACGTAACCACCAGCATCACAGCTTACACCCTAATATTTTCTTCTACCCAGTTTAAGCTCAAATGTTCCCTGGAAATGTTGCCAGTCTGGCTGTAAATGTTCAAATTGGATGAGACATTAATATGTACCATACCATAAGAATTAAGACCTGCATAGCCAAGGGGGTTCAATTACCAGACAAAATGGATGCACAGCAATTATTGTCAAATACTGTAATATTCAGTGTGCTATTAAAGTCAACAGAAAGGAGGAGTAGCCAGCAAGAGGTGGATTTTGGTATTTAGGGTGACTAGACTGAAAGGGAAGGGGGAAACATTAGAAATAGAGGAGAATATGGGTATTTTCCTGGGGGGTGGTATTCAGGCCAGACAATTAGGATGAGCAGGAGGAGAAGAAAGATAGGGGCCAAGGCTGCAGGTCTGCGGGTTAGACAAGACTATCTTCCCTCAGGGGGGAAACAGCCTCGATTTGTTTAGAGAAGAAGACACAAGAACAATCCTCCAGAGAAAATGGGCCAGACAGACAGATGGACGAAGAGATGGAGGGACGGAGAGATAGCAGAATAGAGGAATGGAGACTGGGAGGTGCAGCGAAAGTGAGAAAGACAAAGAGAGACACCCAGAGGGATCCTGGGATTTCCAGGTAGAATCAATGTGACGAGCAGCTGATGAGAAGATTAAGAGTTAGACAAAAAAGGTGAGTCAAGGATCCAGAGGAAGACAAAGCAAACAATCAGAGAGTTTGAGACTGAGAAAGAGGATGTTGATAAAAAGATATGAGAATGTAGAGCTGTTTATACAACTACTGCATAATTAAAACTTTAAATCTGTGCTCCTCCACTCATCTGGTAACATCTGGTCAAAAAGAACTGGCAGAAGCAGACTGACCTCATATTTTCTGCACTAAATGACTGTGATAGATGAGTGTGTGTGTGTGTGTGTGTGTGTGTGTGTGTGTGTGTGTGTGTGCGTGGACGGGTTTTTCCTACTACGTGGGGAAAATTTCCTCAAAAAAAGCAGCCTCGTGGGGACTGAAGTGAATCGTGG
>JARVJO010000024.1:19693836-19725218 GCA_031762555.1 Cynodonichthys magdalenae | reverse complement strand
TATCTATCTATCTATCTATCTATCTATCTATCTATCTATCTATCTATCTATCTATCTATCTATCTATCTATCTCCCAAACTTACCTACCTGCTTGCCTATCCACCTGCCCACCTACTTAGCTACCCACCCACCCAAATCAACCTGCCTACCTGCCCATCTATCTAGGGCACCTACTGTTTGCTTGTCTCTATATAAACTCAGCATGTTTCCCTTTATTTTTTTCTCACAGCACAAGTCACCCGTGACAACGATGACTCTGTCAAAGAAAAAGGTAACAGATGAGAGAATGAAACTCACTGTCAAACTTCCAAACTCCAACACACACACACACACACACACATACACAAACATGCACAACATCTCACTTATCACTTATCTCTCCACCTTGTGTCTCCAAGGACGTCTTCATCACCAGTTGCCATGGTTACCCCACCTCAGTCAGTGCTGTAATGAAGCGATACCACACACATCCACACAAAGGCACATCCACCTTGCATTATTAAAATAGTCTGGCTTCCATAAAAGAGAGAATCCACAGCTCTCTCTCCCTCACACACACAAGCAGACAGGCATATCTGGAATATAAAAAGCAAAGCATCAACACGTTTTTTTTTTTGCTCCCACACACAAACACACACAAGACTCCCTGCTGCAGTTGAATGTTATGCTCATCATTGAAGATAAATGTGTTTTTCATCAGAACTGGACTTAAGGCCTGTTTTGCCCACTGCCCCCCTCCTTTGGCTTTGCCCGCTCTTTGACCATCAATCTTTGAACCTCTTCCCTCCCCTCTCATCCTGTTTTCACCTCACTTTCTATATATCTCTATCTATTGCCCCCTCCCTCCTCCTCCCCCTACAGTGGTTGTTAGTCGGCTCCAGGGAGGGTGTGTCCCAGCTAGCCCTGTACCAGTGTGAGCTGTACGGCCAGGCCTGCGCCGAGTGTTGCTTGGCACGGGATCCCTACTGCACCTGGGATGGACACGCCTGCAGCCCCTACATGCCCACTGTGCGACGGTAGGCAGGAAAACATAAAACATTTTTATGCAGACAGCACTAATATAATCACATTGTTTCTGGATGGCTCTCCCACGTGTTGTATTAGTTTCTGAATGTTAGATCCATCCATCCATCAAATCACTCATCTAAAATCAAATTTAAAGCACGTGTGTTTATAGTTTGAAATGTGGCTCACATTACATCTCAGCTTTCATCTCTAATTAAATTGAAAACATTCTCGACATAATTAACGTTGTGGTTTCTCTAGGAGGTATCGGGGTGATTTTTCTGACGTTTATATTTGCGGTGACGCTCTGACATATTTTCTAACGGATCCATCAGCAGATTCATTCTCATCTATCGGTTCTGAAAACTGCATGAACTTTTCTCTAGTGCCACCATCAGGGCAAATTTTAATCAATGTAACTTAGTAAAATAAAACCTCTTTCATTTTCTGTCAGAAGGTTCTTGCAGAAAACAGCAGCTAACTGTAAAATCTGTTCCTCTGCAGGAGAAATGCTCGTCATTTAGGGGAGGATGAGGATCCACTAACTCAATGTGTCCGACAGGGAGGTGAGAAGCAAATTCTCTGGTCTGTTGAATAATTTAACGAGGTCTGAACTGCAGTCAATTTATTTTAGATATCAATGTATGAGGATGCTTTATGGGTTGACATTTAGTTGCAGTAAATAAATGAAAACAAGATAAATGTTAAAGTAACAGAATATAATTTTAATGTATATGATTTATATGACTCCTTCCTTTCCTAACCATCTGTTAGGGTTCGGAAAACTGCAAATACTCCCTGACATTATGTTTTGTATCTCAATAATGGTCGTAAAAAACCTAGGTCTTAAATCTGTAAAAAAAATATATCTGATATAAATTTTCTTGGAAATTCCACCTTTTCTTTTTTCTTCCCATAACTAACTTCTCTTATTCTTTTTTGTATTGTTCCTCAGCTGGGCTGCAGGTAGAGGCGGAGCAGAGGGTGATGATGGTTGCCGAGGGTAACAGCACCTACCTGGAGTGTTTGCCTCGATCCAGGCATGCTGCAGTTACCTGGTATAAACAAGCCGGAGAGAATAGTGCTGAATTAAATCAGGTATTACGCTTTTAATTTGGTGCATCTCCAAAACGTTGATTAAACCTTTTATCATAAATTAATTTAAATTGAAGTCAACTGTTTTTAATCTGTTCACGTCTATCTGTCCAGGTAATTACAGGTGACCAGATGGTGGTGATTGAGCGAGGCGTCCTGATTCGGCGAGCCGAGCTCTCTCATGGCGGGGTCTACCACTGTCAGGTGGAGGAACACGGCTATCACTGGACGGCAGTGACCGTCCGCCTGGCTGTTTGGAGCCCCTCTGCTAATCGAGTTCTTGCTTCGTTGGCCGCGTCGTCTTATCAGAGCACAGGGACCCAGCCCTGGTACGAAGACGTGATGGCGCTGATCCACCCGGGAAACCTGGGCCAGCACTGCAAGGCCCTGGGATACCGCCCTCCCCGTAACCAGCGCCATCATAATGACTTCATGGTGGCGCCACACAAAGAGAAAGAGAGGGGAGACAAGCACAAGCATGGGGGAGGAAGAGGAGGAGGAGGAGGAGGAGGAGGACGCATTGTGGGGAGAAAGAGCCGGAGCAAGCCACAACAGAGGGCGCCGAGGAGCGCCTGAGCGCAGCTCCTCAGTGACTTAAACACACGTTTTCTGTATCATACATGCAAACACACGCACACATGCTGACACCTAACTTATACTTTCAAACACATGCATATTTTATGTACAGAGACTGTCGTGCATGCACTTATCTACAAACATAAAAGGTATCTTCTCATTTTAGTGGCAAACATTCAAGCTAAGCTACTCATAATCATCCTCTGAAGTATGTACAGGTGGACTTGGACATCAGGGGACTGTTTCTCTTGGACAAATGACTTTGTGAACAAATTAGCAAAAGTAGAATAGCTTAGGCTGCGTAGCATGTTTATTGAAGGACGAATGGCATGCCCAGATCAATCAGTATGAGTAACTGTGTTGTGACGAGGACTTTTGAGAGGAAATTCTGCATGTGGAGCTTTGGCAGAAAACATTCTTCCATGAGGCAAAATCAAACATTTGAAAACAAACTCCAATTCTTCTGAAGTGATTCCAGCTCTGGTGGACAACTCTCCACTGGTTACCAATCACATTTACAGTTCATTTCTTTAAAACAAAAACCGGTTTCCATTTAATTTAGTGAGCTTCTAATGGTTGAAATTTTAAAAGTATTGTGGTTTAAAGAAGCATTTTCCACACTTTTTTTCGCGATGTGCTCAAAGTTTAAGGTCACTTTATTCTCAGATATAGAGATTAGTGCTCAGTGGCACAAAAAAAAAACATTTTGTTGATGAGCTTTACTGTAAAAAAGTATATAAGTCAAATTTGCAGACATGCAGTCTGTTCTGAATAGAATTTGGATGTTTTTCATTAACCAACTGTAAAAATCAAATGTGCAACTACGTAAAAAAGATGTCAATAAATCTGTCATGAATTGAAATGGTTTGAAATATAGTCAGCTGTTCTTGATAATTAAGGGATTAAAATGTTCAAAACCAAGTTATTAACTATCCAGGTAGTGGTTCAACATGCGAGTAACCGCAAAAAAACAAATTAAGCCTGCTTAAATCAGGAGCACTGAAGACTTTCAAGTTTCCCCTGATAGATATGACATATATATCCCACACAGAGATTGTTTCATCAGCAGTGAGAGCTCTGTCAGTTTCTACAAATAGGTGGGGTTTCGCCACAGAATGACTGACCACAACCACAAAGATGAAAGGCAGACGAAAAAGCACAACAACGCCTTTGATGGGGTTGCAGATTAGCTTTCCCAGAACGGCAGCGCTTCTGTGTCGCAGTGGACACATCATTGTGCTCACCTCCATGTTTGGTTTTGGAAAGTTAACTCATGAGATTCAGCAGCTCCATGCCACGTGGGAACAAAGTGAAACCAAACAAAAAGGCTCTTTCCTATTTTGAAGCATTGGTTTAGTTTTTCAGGAGTTCATCATTGCCACATTTAATAGACATAGGGAACATGCTAGGGTTTATTAAGAAATAAAGAATTACATCACAAAAAACAAAAGTGACATTCACAACTAAATGTATTTTAAATGTCTAATTAGGGTCAGACTAGGTTGAATCACCTAATTTCTATCATAAGGGATGTAAATTATTTCTTAGCTTTTTAGACTGTGTCTCTTAAAGACAGAATTAGTTTATTCTTTGGCTTTGGTTGTGATAGTTAACTTAGACTCAACACTGTAAAATATCACAATGCTTTTAAAAGAAAGTCTTCTTGTGTTGAATAAAAAGTGCTGAACAAACAATCTTGTACATAACATGCATGTTTCTCAAACTGTGGACCATAAGCTGACTTTCTGTAAAGGTTGGTTCTGCAGCTGGTAATAACATCTGGCTGCAGATTATAAACCAGGCCTGGTGTAAAATAAAGGAGCTTTTGTTACGCAAAGGTGGACCTGGAGAGAGAGCTAAACAGGACTGACAGCTGGTGGACTTCAGCTTGTGAGGTTTTAGCAACTTCAGTTACTTTGCAAGACAGTTTTGTGATTTGTTCTTTGTGTTAAACTGTTCCACATCACTTTTCAGCTTTGTGATATTTATTGTTCCAACTTGGAGTGAATCAGCTTGGGTCATAAGGTTAGAGATAAGCTCCTCGTCAGGCTACAAAGTCTGAAATGTGTGTATCTTTTTCAGCCTGTCTCTGTCTGTATATTTGATGTCTTGTTACCGTTTGTTTCTGTTGATGCACCTTCCTGCTCACTCCTGTGGATTTTATTTGAATAATGTTTAGGAAAATCTGTCTCCTTCCATTGCTACTTAAGTAAAATCTGTTTTGTTTCGAGGCAACAGAAACTAAAAGAGCATTTAAAACATATGGCTGTTCTTCTTTGACTTGTTTTTCTTTAATTGCTTTCCAGAACCTGAAGCTTCAGACTTTAAGTATTAGTTAAACCACAAAAGAGGATGAAGCACATGACAGAGAAAGCCTAATAATTAAAATAAATTAAACTTAAACCTTTATTGGAATGGTCTACATGCATGATGAGGTACAATAATTACATCCTAATGTGCATACTTAATTCCATCCTATGTAATGATGCTGAGCATGCATCTCAGCCTGTAATATAGCCAATTATTAATCCTGTTCAATCTCTTTTATGTTTACTCCTCTGGCTGTATATATTCCTGCACAGTACGTCTTTGTGTTTTATTTATGTTTGACAACTGTGGAGTCGAGACGAAAAAAAACTCAAACAAAGATTCAAGCTAGTAAATCTGCCCAACTGGGAGTTCAGTAAAAGATTGGAGACACTTTGTGATGCTTTAACAAAAATAATCCAGAGCAGTAGGAGAGAGAGGGCAGAGACTTAATGTGGGCTTTTGGCTTTTTTGGTTTCAGCCTTCCTGGCAACGGCCACATGAAAGAACCCACCACTGGTGAGCTACTTGTGAACACATGTTTGGGAAAGGAAAGAGAAGCACATTCAACAGCCGTTAAAACACAAAAATTAAAGTCAGTGAAGACTATTTCATCCAATTTACCTTATTATGGAACATATTTTGTAGTCTTGGCCAATCACAGATTGGGCATCATCAGCTAACGCCTTTAGCATTTAGCAATCGTTTTGTTTTTTTAAGTGGGCGTTTATGAGTAATAAATGTCTTACCTGCTTTAGATAGCAGTCAAAGTAAAATTATTCTGGATAATTGGGGAGAAATCTTAAGGGTGAATCAGGCTAACTGTTTCTCAGAATAGAAGAGGTGATTTCCAACTGTTTAAAACAAACCTCAAATATTTTATAATGGTTTGAGGGGATGCTTTCTTACAAACTTTGACACTGAGTCACTTTCACATCAGAGATTTACAGCAGATTCAAGAACACAATGCAAAATTAATCTTTAATTTTAGATTGCAACTAAGAAACTAACTTTGATTTAACTGAATAAACTCTTGACATGAAACTCCAATAAACATGCACCCATGAGAGATGTGAGATGTTGTGTTTGCAACATGGACTTATTATTCAACACCAGTCAAGTCAGAGACAGAACGTCTACGATGATCTTGTGTTGAGAACCTTTCAAAACCTGCCGTGTTTCTCTTTAAGACATGTTGCAGAGCTGCTCCTCCATCATTACAAGAACCTCGTGTGTTTCAGTTTGTTATGCTGTATTTACATTTCTGCACTGGGACTCATCTCTTGTAATTTTCCAGAGCTGCTGTTCTGCAGTTAAACCAGACATGTCATAAAGCACATCTCTTAGCAGTGGAGACTTACTTTTTTATTTTTGTAAATATCTCTAAAGACCTGCTTTCAGATGAGCATATTTGTGTTTTGTGGTTTAGTGTAGCCTAAATATATTCAGAGTCTGAACTGCTCAGGGCTGGACTTGTTCACAGTGGAAATAACAGAATAGAAAACTTTGTATTACCAATGTAAATTACTTCTTTAATGTTTCATAAAAGAGGGTTTTCTACAGTAATGTTAGCACCAAAAGATTCTGCTTTCAAACTAAAAAAAAAAAGATTCAGCTGTAAGTATTTTTAATAAATTTTCCAGGACAGTTTTCTGTTGGTTAGCATGTTTAAAATGTCCTGTTTGGATTCACTACAGTAAGATTTGTTCTTGCTGCGTTTCATGTTCACTGTACACCACGGCCTTCACTGCATAACGGCCACATACCACTCAACACCAAACCACCATCTGCTTCTGCCAAGATGACTTCCACAGCACTTTATCATTCAGTGTTAAACAACTGCTGAGCAATCTCATGTGTGAATGATACGTTCCAGTCATGCCAGAGACCAGCAGCCTTCACTATATGGTAATTTACTGTTGTCCAAAACACGGGTCAGCTACAGTTCACAGTTCTTGTCCACATGTCTTATGTTATTGGGTGCAGTTTTTTTTTGCCGACTTCACAAATTCTACACAATTACATGTCTTCCTTTTTGAATAGTTGAGATGAATTTACTGTTTTGCTGTGTATTTTGCTATTAATGTTCTGTTCATTTCTTGATAACTCAAAGCGTGGTTTAGGGAAAAAAAAAACATTCTGGTCCATGGAAAGGATTCTTAAAGTAAAAACTGTTTTTTCCCTTGAGTAACATTTCAAGTTTTTTCCTTGTGCTCAGCCAACCAAACAGACTTTTCACACCCATTTGCTCTTAAAACTTCATTTTAGGTGTAATAAGGGGTTTGTGCACGTCACTTTAAAAATTGGTTTCAGTAAAAATCTTGTGCAATATTTTTTTCCTGGCCATAACTGTATGTAGGAGTTACCATAGTGAGCAAACTTGTATGAAAGATTTGGTAATTGTCTATTGCCTGGTGTCCTTTCATCTGCAACCTGGATTTGAACCTGCAGCCTCAGAATTAATAGACCACAACACTACCCACTGAGCTACCACAGCCCCAAAAATTCTCCAGGTAAATAAAATCTCAGATGTTTAAAACTTTTACTGCCAGCTGTTTAGGATTGATTTTTACATTAGGACTCTAGTTTCATTGGCAACTTAATCAAGTTTGATTTGAAGGCATTTCCAAGAACTTTTAATTATACTCTTTCCTGTGTTGCCACTAAATCTAAACTTTTATACACAAACCAGGACAGCCTATAAAAAAAACCCAACCAAAATCTTTTTATTTCTTTTCAAACTCACAGTTTTCCTCATAATACAAAACTGGATTGAAACAGTGTTTCATGTTCTAATGTTTGGGTAAAACTCACATTTATTAGGTGTGGTTAAGGAACAAGCTGAAAAAAATCAGGATCTGTCTTTTCAGTAGAAGTATCTAAAATCCAAGCAAATAGTCATAGAAAAAATAAACTGCAATCCAAAGCTGACCGTAAATAATAAGTAGTAAATTGAAGTTCATCTTTAAGAGTTGAGTATTTAAAATGGATTAAAAATAACAGATTTAAACATGAAATGTGTCACAGTTGTATGGAGGAGATCCAAAAATGCAGACTGACTCGAGGATCTTCAAAAGATAAAACTTTATTTTTTTTAAACAAAGGCTATTGTGGTGGCAAGTATAGGAGCAGCACAAGAAAACATGGGGAAAATTAGATGCAGCATGACAACCAGTAACGCTCAGCTGGTGAGTGAAAAAGGTCTGGGGCTGATTGGCGAAGTGGCTGCAGCTGTGACAGTTGAAACAGGGAGCAGGTGTAGAAGGGTGTGGCAGGCTGACTGGAAAAATACTGAGAAGTGTCCTGTGGCACGGAAGAATACTCAAGTACTAATCACATGAAAACACAGGTAAACCTAAACAACACATAAAAAACATCAATAACAACCAGAAACAAACTTAACAATAAACACAAAAGACTACCTGTAGGAAATGTGTTTTTTAAAGAAATCTGTGCAAGAGAACAGTTTGTGAAATAACTTTAAAAAAATGTACCAAAAGAAAAAAACATCTCCTGAAGGTATAACGTTCCTCTGTTTTATTCTATTGCCATATCCACAACATTCAACTAACATAAATTCTAATGAGTAAAAAGGTTCAGTTTATCTCATGTGAAAACCCTGAACATGGATACAATTTATAGCGATGATTCTGTGGTTTTCAGATTTACAGGCTCTGCTGTCATGTTGACCACCAACATAAAACATGCAGTGTCCAGCTTTTATAATGAAAAACCACATAAGTTTATAAGTATAGAAGTCACATGATCCCTATTTAGTTTCCAGAACTCCTTTTCCTAATTGTTGTCTTTTTTGTGGCAGATCTGTTATAATGGCTTCTCTCTGACGATATCAAGGAAAAAAAATTGTAATGAAGCATGCTAGGAAGCTCTAAAAGTACAGCTTATTCCAGAAACCTAATTGTCTTTAGGTTACTGTCTCATGGCTTTGATATTCGTCACATAAAAAAGGGAACAGAAAGGGCTCATACCCCCCAAAAGAGACGCGCGCAGCTGGCCTGGATGGATGGACTGGATTAAAAATTTTACAAGCTCTTTAGATGTGGTGACAGAGTCCTCTCTCTCCTCTTATGCACGTTTTGCTGTTTGTTACCACATTCAGGGGCTCCAAAAGCCACAAACACTGGCTCTGCTTCCAGTGTGGGGGCACAGGGGCCAAATTCTCGATTCAAGATTTATTATCAATTCACTATATGTGACAGGAAAATTGCTACAAAAAGCTGCACTACCTGAGGCCTCTGGTGTTTGTCTCCATCTATTGGGATAATAAAGGTACCTGCAGGATGAGTAAAGCTGATGCAAACAGACACTTTCTGACAGAGGTGTATAGTAACTAAATATTTTTACTTTGTTACAGTACTTATTTTTTTGAGGATTTATAATTATTTTGCATCTTGTTTAAGGGTAACCTTTACTTTTATTTTGTTACATTTAAAACATAAAAATGACACTTTTTTTTACTTTACAATTAAACACTTAGTGACACTTAAAAAATTAAATATGACCGAAACTAAAAACGGAAGGAGTTGTTTATGCACTCTAAAAATTAAGTAATAAATTTACTTAACCAAGTTATGCCAACTGGTTCCACTAAACTGGTTTAGGGGAATCAGATTGTTTAAGTAAATTCAACACTTCAGTTCTAAGAGCATGTGTAAAACTAATTTTCTTTCCCGATTATTGTTTAGCAGTTTTACAATTATTACATAAGTATTTTACTTATTAGTAAAAATCATTTTTACTTAAGTCGTTTTCTGTTAAGGTATTGTTATTTTTACCTATTATTTTATGTATTTTATATACCTCTGCTTTCTGAGCATGATACGAATACAGTTGTTTTTATTCCTGACACCAAATAATTTACAAATACAGTGATAACTATGTGGATCTTGTTTGATTACAAGTAAACCACAATGTCTTTTAGAAGCAATTAAGTTGATAAACAAAATAAATATTACACTTCATCTCATATTAACATTGTGTTATATTCTTATTTTTAATGAAAAGCTTGCAAAGTTTTTTTTAAGGCGGAACGGTTCTTTTAAGACTGTGGGGGGAAGGATTTTGTGACCGGACTAGGTTGTTGTCTAGATCTTACAGGATTTAAACAGCCTGGTGAGTGTTTTTTCGATTATTCGAGCTTCGCAGACGAAATAATTACCCTGTCATTAGATAAATATGTGCGCTATTTCTAAATAAATAGTAATGCGTAACTATGTTAGGCTAATAAAGGTGATTTGTGATATTTTGTTAGCTCGGGGCCTTGGCTATCAGAGCTAACGATAACTGTGCTGCGCTGTCAACATCAGACACAGGGAACTGAGAAACTGCTAAAAACAGAAGCGTAGCAACTTCCTCAACGATGACAGTCAGTTTCTCTTGTTTCTAGAATATTTTCGTGTCGGTTTGTGTGCTATTTGGAGTCTTCACCGGAGACGAGCTTATAAAACAACGATAAACAAAAGATAGCTTTTATGTTACTCGTCTTTTCAATGTTAGTCAATCGATTTATGTTGTGTAGCTTCAATTTTTACCTGCAAGTGTCACAACCGTACAAAAGCTGGTAGTTTCAGTAGTTTTTAATGTAACTAAAGCAGAATCCCGACCGTGTTGAAATACCAAGTTCAGTTCTTGGACCGCAAAGAAATAAGAAAACAAAAAGCGTTCGTGAAATAAAGTTGTGTTTCTCAGCTTTTCTTTTCAAAAAATACCGCCCAGTTTTTCTTACTGACTTAATTTACAGTCTTTTTAAATTGTTTAAAAATCAACACATTTCTCTTTTTAGTACTTTGGCACAAGTCTGTTATCCAAACAACAGTCGATCAGATCAGGTGTGTTGGAGCATAGAAGTATCTAAATCAGAGGTCTTCCACCCTGTTCCTCGTGACCCACTTCCCTGCATGTTTTAAATATGTTTCTGCTTCAGGACACTTGATTCAAATAATTAAATTATCTACTCAGAGTGTCAAGTTTAGCAGAAACCTGCCAATCACACATTTATTTTAATCAGGTGTATTGGAGAAGAGAATCAAACAGCAAGCAAAATAAAATAAAAAATACAAAACAAAACATGGAGACAGGGAATACCTCTGGACTAAAACATGCAGGGTACCAGGATTGGACACCCCTGACCTAACTTACTACATCCTCTCCACATCAAGAGCACCTATTGTCAATCTAGTTTTGTGTCCAAATACTGATCAAACACCATGCTTATCCTTATTGTCTATAAAGAGTCATGCAATATTGTTTATTACATCCATAAAATCTTTTTGTGCCTCATCTTGAAGTTCAAACTTAATATATGCGGGCATGTGTTTAAAGGACTATAAAGATGAATATTTATGTGTTCAGCTGTGTTTATCTTGGCCATGTTTCAGAGCACCTGATACCTTGTGACTTCAAGATATTGCTTTGCAGTTCTTGAACATAGTGGCCTGAGAGGAATATGGATTCCTCTCAGATTTGTAATTTGATTTTCTTGTCTTTTAAAGTAATTTCATTTACAAAAATATGATTTATTCCAACCATTATCTGCCTTGCTGTCCTGTCTGTTAAAGGAGTTTTTTTTTTCACATCAGCCACTATTTTAGCTGCATAAACTTTTTGTGCACAAAAGAAAGGCTATTCAAAGTTCTTAAAAAGCTAATAAAAGTTGATAGATGAGTTTTGTGTACTTATCCTTTTCAAGGAACATTCTAATCAGGAAAGATAAAATCAGTGTATTTTACAAATTCCAAGTTTTTAAGCAATGGTGATTTAAGCAAATTGAAAATGTTTTTATGTCAAAAGATTGTTTAAAGAAAATGAAACTTTGCAATGATATTTTAAAGTACTTTATGATATAAGAGTTGCTCTCAGAATGTTTCTACTAACATTCTCTTTTATCACCAGCAGGTGGAGGGATGAGTCTCTCCCCTGTGATTGGCACTGAGGTGCCAGAGACAGCAAATGGGGTGGTGACATCAGTTTCTTTGGAGAATGGTCCTCATGCATCAGTGAAATGTGGAGGCAGCAGATTACTAGGAACTGGAGAGGAACCACTGGATGGGTCCCCTGAACATACAGAGAACAATGTGGAAAACAAAGTTTACACCGAAAACAACCTCTTGGACACTGAGAAAGACCTTAACGATAGAACGTCTAGTGTATCATTAAACAGTCCTCAGGAGGCGGACCTCTCATTAGATGATGGGACGAGCACTGGAGTCTCTGAATCCAAAGACATTCCTTCTAAGACTGATGGTGCACATAACTTGGTGCTCTTGTTGGATTCAGCACAGCAGGGAGAGTCGAATCACTCATCTCAGCGAGGAGGCCCTTTCACAACAGACAGACGACAGACGGGAAGTATAGAGAGAGGCACTGAGCATAGGGAGGAAGAAGAAGATGGAGAGAAAGAGAAACAGGATGAGGAGAAAGATGAAAAGAGTGAAAACAAGTGGAGAATCTCAGAAGGAAGAACGGAGATGGCGGTGAGTGGACAGTAGGTTTATTATTTACTAGATTACGAATAATGGCTTCATGGAAATAAGGAACAATAACAGACTACAGATGTACTCCCGTGATCTCTACTGAAAGCTGAGCCTATAAAAGTTCAATTATAGTTTTTAAATAGACTGTACTAAAGCTTATAGTCTTGAAAAGAGAAAAGTGGTGGAATGAACCATTGGAGACATGTAGCTGAAAAACTGGTTTAACACTGGTTTTACTTGTCCATTTCTTTAATCCCAACTCTCGTTTACAGTCTTCACAGCATTATTCCTCCTCAGCCCCTGGTCCTAGTACCTCCTCCTCCTCTTCGCCACCTGTTCTTAACTCAGACGATACCCCATGTCCTCCTCATATAATGGCCCAGGTTTGGGTTCGCAATGTTCGAGGGATGCAGGACAGCAAGAGCCTGGATGAAATAAGCCAAGCGTGTGGAAGTAGGTTTCCGTCTCAGGTTTGATTGTGCTTTTTCTTGCAGTTTTGCTCTTCCTTGAAATTTCTGACATGTTTTCCACAGGTGGATCAGGAGCACGAGGGGGTGGTAGAAGCGGACAGTCGGAAGGCAGACGGGCCACAATCTCTTCAGCTCTGGAGCTAGAGGGAACCGTCAGTCATGAAGGAGACCTAACCAACTTCATCACCAAGAATCTGGAGCAGAAGATCAAAATGAGCTCCAAGCCCAGTCTGGACTGCAGTGATTGTGAGTTGAAATCCACTGAATGTTTTAAAGCTAACACATTCAGTCATATACTGTAGGTTCTGTTACCATGAATCAGCTGAAAATAATATTAAAATAATTTCATAGATAATTATCCAAACCCAAGTTTTCTGTAATGCAAGAAGCTTTTTATTTAGATAAGTTGTGGTTTTTTTTTGGCAAGTAATCGAACACCGAAAGCTTTAAGTCATGTAACTATTTCAGAAATAAAATAATATTTTAAAGTTTTGTAGGCTGACTTAAATCAGTTTTTATTCATTACCAGCCATCTGTCTAGTCTAAATTCTTTCTGGTGGAAACACATAAATGCTTCTTTTCACTCTTAAGACCCTCTGGATGAGCGTATCAGCTAAAATAGCCTTTTAATTTAAGTCCAGTAACACAGTCAATATGCCCTCTGTGGCAGCTTATTCCCTCTACCTGCTGATTCAATTAAGATGGATGACTCACACTGTTTGGACTTGAAGGATTTACGATTAAACTCCAGCTGCTTCCTGACAGAAAAGACGTGTCTCTTTTATACTTTAACAGCCACAGACCACCAGTGATTTCTGTATTCTGAGATTCATCAGGAGAAACAAAAATCTTTTTGTGAAGGTGTTTTTATCGACACAATTATTTTACTGCTCTAAAAATTGTGTTTTGTCTTTTTCCTGATTTCTTTTTAATAGTTTTTTCTTATTTGTCTTCACTTAAAAGCTTTGTACCACTCTTGTTCTTTTCCTGTATGTTAGTATAGTTTGTTTTAAGATATGTTGTATCTCCGTTGTGTTTTGAACATGACAAAGAACAAACACACACCTAAAAGTGTGTACGTGTTACTAAAATGTATTCACTAAAATAAATGATGTAACAATGCTGATTTATTCATTTATTTATTTTTCTAATTTTTGTATCCCAGCCGACTGCTCTGGTCCCATCTACCGAAGCCGAGGGTTGTCACGGAGACCGGCAGATATCCCACCCATCGATCCTACAGTTTTATTGGATCTCCAGAAACACACCCAGGAGGTGGCACACAGTGTGGAGATGATGATGAAGAGCCTCAATGGAACCATACAGAATGTGGGTCTTAAACTGTAATTTTTATTTATTTTGAAAGTTAATTTTTTTTCTTATCCACTGTTTCATAACCAGCTAACTTTTATATGTCCATCTGTTCATTTCTTCAGATGACAGCTCTGAGTGTCGGCTACATCAGACCTACAGAGACTCAGTTGACAGCTTGGGAGAGTCTGTAGACATGAGTATAAAGGTAAAAACATAGTCTGCCCTTTGTACATTAAGCATAAAGTGCTTGTAGCTTTTCATGTGTCGTTATTAACTTGATTGGACATTTTAGCAGAATATTGTGTTTTATAAACCAGCTTATCTTTCTCGTAGAAAAACTACAAGAAGCTTGGAAGCTCAAGTATTTTTTTCTTTATGAAACATAATAATCTCTAAGATAAAATAAGACCCCAAAATTTAACACCACAGTAGGAAGTCTTAGAGATTTTGTCCTCGAATTTACACAGATTTAATGTTGTGTTTAATGAGCATTTATTTATTTATGTTTTTAACATACTTTTACTTCAGGGTATGTACACTCTAATGGCCCGCTGTGAGGAGTTGGATCGTTCCATGCAGCCCATACACACTTTGGCTGCTCAGATCCGGGACATCAAACGCGCTCTGGATGCCCTGGAGGCGATCTGCAAGTAACCCTCTTCTGTCAGGCCTGAACACACACCCAAAGCTGCGAAGACTCGACGTCATGCTCGTCCTAATAAAGGATGCTGGCAAGCAACGCAACCCTCCGCAGGTAGCACACACACACTGCAGCGAAGATTAAAAGCGCACCACTGGAGTCTGGGAATCATCGCTGCTTGGCATGCTGAATGATCGCCGCCCATAGTTTTTCTTCTCTTCGTCTTTTGAAGTCGGCCCGTTTTGCGTTGTGAGGTCTAAAAAGAATTGTCTCGACTTTCCTTCTAATCAAGTTCTCAAGAAACAAAATCTCACAAATTAACTCTGTATGGGGACATCAAACCTTGAACACACACACACACACACACACGAATCCTTGAAGAAAGTGGGGATACATGCATTCTTTTTTTTTTTTTTTTCCCACTATATGGTACGAGTGTGTTATTTGTTTTAGTCCAGCCAGCGCCGTTCAGATTGCACTAACCTCTCTTTTCCAGATGGGGGCAATATTTCTGTCTCTGGAGAGGCAAGAAGGAACTGCTCAAAAGACCGTGACATTTGCACTGAAACAGAAAGTCTATTTTTTAATCTTATGCAACCGATTCTTTCACTGCAAGCTAAGTAAGGGCAGTGGGAGTGTGTGTCTCCTCTGTTTTTATTTATTTAGTTTTTTCTCAGCATGCGCGCTTGTTCAAAAAGACTGCGTCTCTGTGTCATCGGGAGCCAGCTCTGTAACGTCTGCTGTCTAATGAGCTCAGTCAGTACTTGAGAGTGTTTCACTTTATCCACTCAGATTCTCTCACGTCAATTTAAATGGAGCTGTCAACCTTTAACTTACAGGTCTGCTTCTTTAAAATAAAGCCACGGTCTGTCATCTACGTTCAGCTAAAATCTGTCTTCTTTCTCTTCTGGCTGTGCAATCCCAGATTATGTGGAGAACATAACATGAAAAGTATCTCAAGTGTCTTTGAATATTGTTGAAATAAAAAAATATTTATAAGCTTCAGATGCTGAATGGATTTAACTTTCAGATGTTGTCAGTAAGGCTGAGTGTGGATTTATTATTTGTTTTCATGTAATTTTGTTTTGAAGCCTGGAATTTTTAAGAATTCGTTTGCGTCAGAATTTGTCATGAAAGTAAACATTGCTGCTCCCATGAGTTTGTGCAAACCGCACTTGTCAGACCACATCAGTGAACATTGTTTTTTTGGGTTTAAAACACAAAGTCATGATCAGTATGCACAGTTTTCAGCAATTTAAGGCTTGAAAAAAATGAAAATTAGATCACTTATGTAAAGTGGAGTCCTTTTACCACACAGTTTACATGTCACATAAATATTCTTACTTATAAAAAGTACCTCAAATCACCTAAAAGTCAATCTGATTACCTTGAATTATTTTTGCTCATGTTGTGATAATTTGATTTTCGGTGCCGAAACGTTTCACACATCATACTGTTCTAATTTAATCACCACAACTGATAACTTATTTAACACAAAAATGAAAAAGGTTGATCTAATAATTAAAAAAAAAGTTAACTAATTTGTTTTTGTGTGATGTTTTTCTTTCTTTTTTTTTTTTTTTTACAAGACGTTTCCCTTTCATAATTTAACCTCTATAAAGTATTGATTCTGCTTTGATTCAGCCAGGTTAAAGAAACCATTTTTAAATTGTCAGGCAGGTTTTTTACATGTCTGAATAATGACAAAAGAACGCTGTAATCAAGACTAACAAACCTTAAATAACCTAATGAATCAAATGACTGATTTTTGATGCCCTTCTTGGCTTGTCTTTAGGTGGACGTAGCGTATCCTTTAACAAGGTGATTGGATAACTTGTTGGCTGTCGGGCAAAAAGAACAAAGGAGAAGCCATAAAACTCAGCGTCTGTGGGGTAGGCTTGTGATTAGGACTTAGAATGGGTGCAAACATTAGAGAGAAATATATTTGGTAATAACATTTAAAAAACGTAGGTCAATATATACAATAATGTTGTGCCTGGAAAATAAATGAAAATGCAACATAAAAACTTCAGAGACACCCTGTAATTGTTAGTTTAGCCTCAACCCATTTGCTCTTGTAAAAGATGTATATATTTTTTGTTTAATCCAGTGGTGCCCCACAGATGTTTTGTGGTTTCAAGACTCATCAAGTTTGGAGTCTTAGAAACAAAACTGAACCAAAACAATGATGGCCAAAAGCATGTTTTGACACATTTCAAGAGAAAAAGAGTTGTTGGTTCAATTTGAAAAAAAAAAAAAGTCTAATCATTGTGGTCATTGTATCTTTTTATAATTGACCTCATTGTCATGTTTGATGGCGTCACACGTTTCTGTTGCTGTTATTTTGTAAATCAGAAGCTGAGAAGTGTGAGAACCACTGGTTTAATCTACTTCAGTTTACAGTACGGATCTTAAATTTCTTTCATGGGTTTATTTATAGTATTATTACCTGTGGTCAAAACATGTATTTTGCATTGATTTTTCCATATTGAAATTTTTCTTTCTTTGAGCTAAATTTACTTATGAGACTTTTCTGGGATATTTAATCTACAAACAAGAACAGTAGAGACGGGGTGAGTACATGTTTAGGTTTTAAACCTAATGTCGAAGAGAAAATCAGTTGATCCAAGGCACATTTTCAGCAGCAACAGTACAAAAGCTTATAATGAAATTAATTTATAAAGAGTTTAAATACAAGGGGTTTGTTTGTATCTATCTAGAGGTGGAGCCTGCACAGCCATGCATCACATGCCTTCATTAGAAAAGAAGAAATGACAGAATGAGAGTTTGTGTGACTTAACATCCTCTATAGGCTGTTTTTCTTTTTTCATTAAGTTTCCTAAATGAGCAAATATCCTTTTCACAAAAATAATTTTCTAAATATGTAAACTTGTGCATAAAAAGCTCTTTAGAGTCAGTTATAGAAGTTTGACAGGGGGCGCCAGAGATCTTAAAAAAGGTCCATTTTGCAGCCTTTGTAAGTTGTAGCACTTTTATGATCTTTAAATTGTGCAAAAATATTTTATTCTAAGATGTTAGGTGTTCATTTAGTATAAAATTTTAATTATCCTGAGTGATACGCTGATTGGTTGTATGAATGATTTCAACATGCCTATAAAGTTGTTTTTGCTGTTTGTTTGCTTTTTATACTCAGCCCTTTTTTAACAGTTTAAAAACTAGCATATTGTGTTAATTTGTGGTGTAAATTGATCCACAGGAGTGAGTGTGAATGTTCATCACTGCTTCTTTGATGGACTTACAATCAGTCCAGAATCTGAACATAATTGATTCTTCCTGGGGGATCTAAAAGAATAAGAGAGAGATGGCTTTCAGCTACAAAGAAGCACAAAGCAACAATCAGGGTTTCAGTCTTTTTAAAGGGCACTTCAGTGGAGTTTATGTTTGCAGGGAGAATTATTTAGTTTTTAGTTTAAGGTCCCAGACTTAAGCTTACAGCTCCAAGCAGCAGAATATAGAGATTTGGGGCAGTCAGTGGATTGGTACCACTGTTCAATGATAATTTTAGTGAAGATGTTGGGCTTCCAGTATCAGGTAAATCACTTCCTGTAAGGACAGTCTCAGTGGCTCCTTTTGTTGTAGAAACTGTTGAAGTCGCCACTATGCCTTCATTTTTCCCATCAGATATTCCTCCCATAGGAGCTCCATCTTTGGGTGACTGCCTATCAGAGATTTCCCCTTCAGCTATCTTGTACCACTGGCACTTGAAGTCTTTTTTCCAGATCTCAGCTGCATCTGGTTCAGCTGGTTTACTGACTCTGTCTGGCTGAGCTGTGGCCTTGTCCTGACAGGGAAAACAGAAAATAAAGTTTATATTAGCAAACACTGACACATGTTAGAGTTTACAGTTATTGCGGTCTGGTGTTAAGATTATATTAAAGTTTCACAATATAATTTCAAAATATTTGAATGCATGTTCTAGTTTCTTTAAATACGTAAACACAAATTGTATAAATCAGTTGATATAGACATCATAAAAGAGGTAAATCAGCTGTTACTCTCTATTTGTAGCTTACTCTAGGAGTACTTGTGCTTCTTCAGGCATTTATTGAGTGGAATATAATGCATAAGCCAGCCTTTAAAAAAAAATTTGAAAATTCCAGCGCCGTTAATCTGAATCAATTTAAATTTTCACTTCCTCACCTTTTCTGTCACCTTCTGCGCTGCAGTGGATTGGGGTGGGAGATGCAGATAAGCAGAGCTGTCTGGATTTTGACGAACACATCGACCCTTTCCCTGGCAAAGGGAGGCTGAGCAGAGCTGAGTTGCCCTGGTAACGTTGACGGAATAAGGTCCCAGGACTTTACGGACAAACTCTGCCAGGTCTTGGCATTCTCTCTGGAAAGGGACAGTTTGACATCAGCTGTGTTTCCTTTATTAAGATGGATTTATTTTTTCCTAAAGCCAGATAACTCTGATACATTTGTAATGATGGCACAAAGTGGGTGCTGTTTTTGGAGTTTATTTGGATGATATTTGGATGGCTCAGATGAGTGAACTCGGATGCAGGTTCTAGTTTCATTATGTTGGACCCAATAGGCAACAAATGAGTTGGACAAACTAACAGGGAGACACTCGCAGGGGGTGCTGCTGTCCTCCTGCATCAAACTCACATGAACAATTTAGACTGGGTCAGTGTGAAAAAAAACATGCAATTCAAATCATGGCCAAACTTGGGGGCTGAAAATAGATGCTTACTGAGATGATGCTCTTGTTATTCAAGGAAAATTTTAAAATCTAAAAAAATAGTTGAAATCTTGTAAAAACCCTACAATATTTATGACTAGACAGCTGTATTTTTAAGGTATATGCATATGATTCTAATGTAAAGTACCTCTGTCTTTGTCTCACTTCTGTCCAAGATCACAACTCCTGCTGTTCCCATGGCAGCACTTTCTCCTATAGTGCTGACCAGGTCTCCCTTTAGAAAAACAAAAGAATACAGCATACAAAGGAGGAAGCTCAACACACTTTCAAAATGTTCCAAATACACAGAAAATACACATCTATATAAGACAGACCGTTCACAAATCAAAATAGATTACCGGTAGATAAATATCTTATTTGAATTCATTTTGTGGTTTACTGAATCAACCAGATGTGTTTAGTGAAATTTCTTACCTGTGATAAGAAAGCCTTTGTTGAGGCATACACACTCTTTACCAAAGGAAATACAGGTGGATCAAACTCTGCTCCAGTCAGAGATCCGACTCTTATTGCTTCTTTTATTTGACTTGATAAATAGAGCCTCGCTGCAGGAGTTCCACCCTGTCCAAACAGAACCACAGCTCACACACTTTAATCTGTAAATGAAGATACTTTTCAGTATTTTATATAAAGTGATATATAGTTAGCTTCTTTTAGAACTCTGTTAGCTAACAAAGATTGTATAAATTCCACAAAATATACTGAGTGTTAAATGATAAACACACCTGCAACTTCTCCAGGGTCAGGAAGGGGTAGAGAGCTGAGCATCGTTTCCATAGCCACATAAGCTCATCGTTGAGGGACATATCTGCAGGAGGGCACTGGCTGGTGTAATTGGTTAACTGTGCTTGAGTAGGATCACTGTTGTAACAGCTGGGGTAAGAGGAGAATCCCCACAATGCTTTGGGCCTTAACCTTTTGACCTCCCGTAGAGTCTCCACCATGACCGACTGAGCTGCAGCCTCAAAGTCCACCTGTGTTGAGACAAGTTGATCTTTCAGTTCACTAAAAACATTTGGTTGTTTTATATCAAAAGAGCTTTCAACCTACATTCCCCTTTAAATAATACATTTCAGATGAATTTTTAACACTTTAAATTCATATTTAACATTTAGTGCACTAGAAAAATATTGAGCTATCTCATTTTTTTAGTACTTTGCTTCCAAGCAGCCACACTCAAAAGTGGAACTAATCAATATTTCTTAAAAATCAGCCTAAGTCCAAATAACAGTTTTGAAAGACCTTCAGAAACCATGAAGACCTACAGTTTATCTATTTTTAAGGTTACAAGAAAGTCTTCCTCTTGGGAATCAAAGTGAAAATAAAACATTAACAGTAATTTAACACTTTTGCACAGTTTGTGTCAAAACTAATAGAAAAGGAAAAAGAGAACGATTAAATAGCACAAATCTTAAGTTTTAGTAAAAGACAAAAGTAGCAGCTTTGCCTTTTTCCAACCACAACCTGTGTGCTAACAAAGTACTACATTTTTAGCTATGAATGATTGTTCTTCATCATCTCTCTTTGTCTACTTTTATTCCCACACACTCTAGTTTCTTAACCTTTTCAGTAATCTTATTTCTCTGTTTTCTCTCTTGCTTATATTTAGAATCATTCCTTTTATTAGGATTTTTCTTACCCGTGACCACTTCTCCACATCGTCAGGAGTCCAGCTAGGAAAGAAAGTCTTCATAAGTTTCCTCGATGCCTCCTGGTACATTGCTTGTTTCTCTCTGTTCCTGGACCACTGGGGTACCCACTCTGCCCAGCGCAGCACCCCCAGTCCAAGATACCTGGGGGCTGGTAAAGCTGCCTCCAAGTCTTGCTGTGTCTTTTGGACATGGCTGTCCAAGCGTGTGTGCTGCGGAAGCCCCCCATTAACTGGTGTGTTTTTGTCTATAAAGTATGGGTAGTTACCCAGTGTATTTTCATAAAAGACAGCTACTCGCCCCTCCCGTTCCATACTGAAAGAGGTGGGATCTATCCGGTTGGAGCAGGAAGAGTCACTGATGCCCCAGAAGATAATAAAAGGTTGTCCAGACAGAAGAGGTGGACGGGCAGGCTGAGGTGGACCAGCATTGCAAAGCCCAGCGAAGGCAGCAATCAAGAGGAGAAGGAGGGATGATGAAAATGTAGAGTGGGTCAGACGATTGATGTGTTTCAGTTTTGGTTGAGGTTGTGGATCTGGACAGAAAGACAGTTCAGTCCACTCCATTGAAGTAGCTCAGCTGTTCAGGCTGTCCTTGCCAGTCATCTTTCTGAAAAACAGAAGTCAAATATTAAAGTACCTATGACGTGTGTATACTACAAATACAAAAATTCAAAGGAAATATCTTCATATTTAAGAAATTTGACATACTTGATTTTGCCCATTTTGTTACATAACTAGCTTTTTATTTACTTGGTTCAGCCAAGGTGAAACAGGAAGTGACATCAAAGAGGAACTCTTTAAGAAAGGGACCTCCCTGGTCTTTGTTTATCGAAACAATAGACCTTTTGTGCATTTCGGTTATAACCATGGAGGTATATATAACAGCTGGAGTGCTTGGAAACCACGTGACCGTGTGATCGGCTGTAGAAGCTAAGGGCTAACGCAAAACGGGCAAGAGTCTGAATTTACCATTACTGTACAAGTTGGCAACATAACAGAAAAAAAGGACTGACAAGGTAGTAATCATAAAAAATATTAATAATATTAACAAAATTATAATTAATATTTTACAGTTCATATAATCTATCAAATGGTTTAAATAATGCCAGAAAAGCTGTGTGTGTTACGGATTTACCAACAGAAGATAAACAGGAAAACGTCTCCTTTCACAACAAGAAAGCAGATTTGATCTTATTTAGTTTAATGTGATCTGACCAGAATTGAAGCTAATAATCTAACAATTTAAAATAAAATAAGCTTAAAGTCGATGTAATCCCTGTTATTTCTTGAACTGTTAGCAGATATTAGCTTATGTAGCATATATACAGAGTGTAGCACCCTGCTGACTCACAAACTATTAAATATTACAAGCTGATTTGTCCTCTGATTAATATTTAGACCTACAGAGTGTAAAATAATATCAATGTAAGTATTTTTAAGTTTCTGTTAGAGGAACCTGACCAGTTGAGAAGATGGTTAGCTAATATAAGTAGAGACAGGTTTCATCTTATAACCAGTTATATAGAAAAACATGTTGAATGGTAAATATTTATTATTTATGACAGTAAGAAGAAATAATAAATATACTTTTACAAGCTGAAGTCATCATTTTCCAACTAACTAAAAACTCTAATGCTGCATTCACACCGAACGCGTTTTGAACATCTAAAACACGTCCAACGCCTCAAATTGGATGGGCTATGTTCAGACTGGAACGAGACTAGACGCTCGTCTGAAGACTGTTTTGTGGGAGGAGCGTCTTGGTTTTTATCCGGTCTGTCTTTAATGGCAGGTGAAATAAAGAAAAAAGCTTTGCTTTATTTTGTGTGAGCAAGTGAACATTGTGCTCACCAGATAATTTGGAGGCGGTCTGTTCTGTGACTTTTACCACTCCAGGAGCTGCGAGCTAACAAACTATTTTTGTCCACATCTTGGATATGTAAGGATTAGGTTCCTATGCTAAATCTTGGATATGCAAAACAGACAATAGAACAACCTCCAGAGCGCTTGCTACTGGACAGATATGAAGAAATACCATGTGAGTTAAATGTCATCAAAACACATTTGTTTGTGTGTGTTTGTAAATTTACCCATCCATGAATGCGTGTCTCTAAACATACACAATAACGCCACAGCTAAACCGTAAACACCAGTAAACGCGATAGCTTTCAGCAACTTCAACGTCCTTGTTTTGACAATTGTCTTCTTTAACACAGTGGCCCCCCTCCACAGTTGCTTCACAATGACATCCTCTCGTTCAATTTTATTCTCTCTTGATGATAATGTAGTTTAAATTTTGAAACTTGTCTTGAACTCAGAAACTTAATGCCCGTTCTGTTCGTATAAGGCACACAGCGAGATACAACTTGAGCCCCTGTTTTATTTTTTTACTCCATCCTGTAATTGTTTGCAATTTTGCTAATTGGTGACAAAAAAAAATGTCAAAGTTTTATGTTTTCCAGCTTCTTTTCTTTCTCCGGAATATTTTCACACATTTTTCAGACAAAAAGTTTAACAGTTGCTTGTTAGCAGTCGCGGTTCTCTTCGGGATCCTGCTCTCTAACAAGCTATTAAAAAGGGAAATGTCCCATTGTGTTAGACGTGACTGGTGGAGACCGTATCTACAGTTTTAAATGCCACAGATTCGTCTAACATGCTGTACAATATGATACTTGTTAACAAACACACGAGAGCGAACATTAGCTTTGTCTGCCTGCCTCAAGTCCTTCCGTTAATATTATTTCACCACAAAAATACCTCATGTTTGGTATTAGCAATTCAGTTTTTATGTCTTTTTTTTTCCCTAAAGCTGCCATTAATCTGGTCTGTAAGTGTTACTTTTTTTATTTCAATAGGTGTAATCCCATCATGCTGTATACAATCCTCCTCTTACTGCTGGTAGTGAGTGGTAAACGTGAGAAGTGGCTAATCTGTTCCGGATAAGCCTCTTCTCTGTGTTTACTTTTCTGTTTGCTCAGGTTCTTATCTTGTTCCTGCTGCCTTCAAATAAAAAAGAACACCTGAGATTACATTTGATCCAGTTTCTGATATATCAGCCTTTTATTTTGCAGTTTTTCAAAAACCTTTTTTAAATGAACGAAACGGGTTAACCATAGATTTTTAGTTTAGTTTTAACAGCAGATTATTTTGGTATTTGTTGTTTGATTAAGGTTTCGGAGTAATTGATTTCAGTGTTTTGCCCTTGAGGGAATCAGTTCAGTTTTAAAAGAGAAACATCTTTATATTTGTGTCATTTACAGCTTACAGTTAATGTGTGTGCTCCTCCTACCATAAAAGCCTTTACGCTGCGTTAATTACACAAGAAAATAGTGTTTTGACCTGCTTCACATTTGATTTCATTTGAGCCTTTTTGCTATCTAATTATGTTTTTACGGTTGCAACACAACACCCGCCTAAATGGGTTCTCTTTATACTTCAAAATGCCAAACCTTGCAATGCTGCGTTCAGCAAAAAAAAATAATTAAAAAAATCCTTAATTCTTCTAATATTTCACACAATGATTCAATGTTTTCCTACCTTTTGCGAGGGTGAAAGGAGAGGATTTCTGTGATGTTTTGAGATGTTTAGCCTTGGAAAAAGCAGTCTGAAGTGTGTTACGTTCTAAAAGTTCTTCTGCTCCACGGTTTATACAGCTTTGTAAGAGCTGATGAGGACGTGAAAGCAGCTAAAATTAGAACGATCAATTTGTCGTTCCAACACGAAGCCAGCGAAATCTCAGTTCAGCCGGGCTCCAGCAGGTCAGTGTGGTGACTCCAGTTAAATGGATTAGCTGGAAATCATAGCATGTTTGATAACAGAGGAGCCAATTCCATTGTGTCTGCATGACTCAGACATGTTGACAGGAATACAGGACTTAGAATAATACAACAGTACAGATTAGATTCTTTATTTGAAAACCTGGAGTAATATGTTCTTTAATAATCTTTTCTTTCCCGCTGTAATTGCATTACTATCATGTTTATTTAATTCTTGTTTTGCTGACATTGTCATTAGAAAAAAAATGTTTTAATTACACTTGAGCAAGAAGTTATTTTTCTATAAATTTATTTGAGATTTTATCAACTATCAAATCCATGAATTTTTTAACTATTCAAATGAAAGTCATGCACTGAGGTACTTTCTTCAAAGTAAATTTATAAACCTTTAAACAATAGAATCATCTGGAATAAAAGTTGTTTATTATGTAGAATCTTTACATGCATATTATCTGTCAATGCTACGAACTGCAATAATTATTTTTTTATATTCATATCTTGCTTCCTCTCCATGTTAAATTAAAATTAAAAGAAAATGCTGTGTTTAGGAACAGTGACAACATGAAATTCTATGGTAATTATTAGAGCTTTCATTTTCTCATTAAGCCTGTGCTGATTTATTATAGTGAAAAAAACAGTAGTTGTGTTTTCACACATTTGGCATGTTCTCATTTTCCCCATTGAGTCTTTTAGTTGTGTTTTGCATCAATTTTTTTTTTCCTTTTCAGAAGGTGTTTTTTATAACCACATCAAGAAATAAATTAAACATGTTGTGACTGTTTGGTCTTAATCACCTGTGACAATTTGGGAGGGATTCTTTTTATGACCACAAGCATGGAAAGGAGAGCTTTTTTATATGGAGGAGATAAATTTACACAATGACTGTCAGGTAGATATTTTTTTCCTGCTACAACTGTTAATTAGCCCACTTAAAACCCCCCTGAAGATCCCAGTTGACCACTCTGACTCGTGATGGAGGTATATAACTACACCGCAGCAATTGCAACACAAGCAGCTCTTGTTTCTTTTGTAATAAAATTGGTTCCTGGGTGGCTCTGGATCTATTCAACAAAAATAAATTTCACTATATATACCTAATTAAACCCC
Organism: Cynodonichthys magdalenae; assembly: GCA_031762555.1. Taxonomy (NCBI): domain Eukaryota; kingdom Metazoa; phylum Chordata; class Actinopteri; order Cyprinodontiformes; family Rivulidae; genus Cynodonichthys; species Cynodonichthys magdalenae. The sequence goes on along the minus strand of JARVJO010000024.1, from coordinate 19,699,058 downwards.
CACCTTAGGTCCTTACTTTGCTGAAATATTAATGCAGTAAAAAAGGCAAAGATAAACTAAAGTGTTAACTGCTGTTCCCTCAAACTGCAGCACTGAAACTTAACCATCTAGTAGATTCCAAGCCCCCACAAAAAATCAAAGCTAAACATTAATATAAAACAACATGATATAAAAGACTGTTTTGTCTCTGTTACATGTTTCTTTAAGCTGGTGCCTGTTTGGTGCAGTCTCCTCAGATGAACCTGGTCAGGCCTGATTAGTTAACTAGTAAAGAGGATGGAAGGAGACAAGGGTCACTCTTTTTTTCACACTCTGTTGCAGGAAGTTGTTGGCTTTCCTTTTAGTTTTTAGTGGTAGGACAACCCATCCTTAATTAATTTAATGTTTGGTTTGTTGATTGGTTCAGCTGTTGTTTGTTAGATAGGAGTCCAAATCCTGTGGTCGATTTTGATCCTGAGTGGTTTTCCATCAGGGTTTTTGTTGTCTGTGCTGCCAGCCACTTCTCCCTCAGTAAGTACTTTACTAGTTATTCAGCCACACCCATCTACACCTGTGCCCTGTGTCATCAGTCACAGCTGCAGCCACTCTGCTCATCAGCCCCTTTCCTTATAGGCTCTCAGCTTAACCTCACTCATCTATACATGTCAAGTTGTACGGATTGTCCGTAAATTACATGGATTTCACAGATGTTTTTCAAAAACTCAGCTTCCAATTTATTTCTTGTCTCACAATCTGTAGGACTGTAAAATTAAATGATCATCTCCCAACCTTCTCTGACACTAGAAATAAGTTCCTCACTTCTCCCCATCCTCCTTTCCCTGCTCCTCTGCGCCGCAGACACTGTTATCTCCACCCAACATTCTTTATTTCCCTGCAGACAACAGTCCGTTATCCCCCTGCTTACACCATGTCTGGTTCTCCTCTGCGCTCTAAAGTTTTAGCGTCAGCCTGCTTTTGTTTCGTTAAATAAACCATTGCTTTATTTTACTCAAGCTCTTCTTGTCAGTCGACATTACTGAGTTCTGTTGCTACAGAGTGTGACAGAATGACAGACTCGGTGAAAAGACCCCCGCAGATAAGACTGTTCAAAGGCTGAAGGAGAAGAAGATGAAGCAACTTGTCATTTGTTGGAGTGGGGTTCAGGTGAGAGCTCTAACACGCACCCACCAACTGATACGTCGCAACCCTGAATGTGAAATCCTAGCATCAGCCTTAAAGGTTGACGAGGAGGAGAGGTCACCCTGATGTGACACTTGACTGGTGAACAAACCACCGTCCTCCAGAAGGTGTGACTTTGTCTGGTCCAGCTCCTCCTTGCTTCATTAGCCGAGCCGCTCTTTATCGCCCCGCTACTCTCCAGGGTCAAGCCACTCTTGTTCACAGTGACAGCATCATGGCTGCCAAAGGGCCAAGACCCCTATGGCACCAAGATCCACACCGTCCCTTCACCCAAGCTCATTCCACCTGCAGTCTCCGAAAGGGTCCTTACAGGGTTCTGTCAATTCCTTGTATCCAAATTATTTGATTTGTTATGGAAAAGTCACATGAATTATCCATTTAATGCGTTGCCTAAACATTTTACTAAAATACAAAGAAACCCTATGTTTCATAAAGTTCAAACAAGTTTAACTTACCCTGTTTTATGTTCTTGTATTTAGTCTTTTATTTTTTTGTAGGCCAACATCTGAGTTTCTGCTCCTGGCTGTGAAATGCTTTATTCTTCTGTCTTCAGTTATATTCTTTACTGTCCCAGGAAAAAAAACCACAAAGAATCCTGCAGGATTTGTGAGAGCATAGATGAGCTGTTCATGTATAACGTGCAACTAAAAGGCTCCAGACATCCGGAGTAGGCAGATAGAAAAAAAAAACTGAGGGAGGGAGAGAAGGAGATAAAAGGCCAGAAATAGACAAGATAATTAAAAGGTGTTGGAAGAGGAAGAGAGGGTGAAAAACCAAGATGGAAAGATATAACAGAGGAATGAAAGGAAGCTAAAGCGATATAGGGAAGTCATTTAAGGTCTGTCCCAGGGATTGGAGGATGCTCGGGGAGCATGTGTGTGTTTGAGACTTCACATTCACAGCCAGGTTAAGCTTCCTTTCTGAGAGATGGTAAGCAGGGTCAGTGTAGACCATGCTGGCTCACATGACCAGCAACGCTCCCAGTAATCCAGTAAGCCGCTGCTCGTCCACTGCTGCTCCTGACTAAACAAAGACCATCTTCTTTGTTAATTAACTGTAATTTTTTAAGTTTCTTAAACTTCTTCCCCCCTCCCCCTACGTCTCTGTCCCTTTCTCACAAATCCCCAATCAGCCTAATCTACTAGTTGACTTCATGACTGACTTAGTAGTTCTGTGTTGATCCTTTGATGACATTCTGTCTAAAGTTTGTGCTTCATATAACATTGTCATAAACAGAATATAACACCTTATTTTTTTAACATAAAGAAACCTGAATGAATATTTTTGTTTTTAGTGTTATTTGCTCATTTCGCCTAAAAACTCTGAACCAAAGATTAATAATGTTTTTATTACAAAATATGACAAAATATTTATAAATGTTACAATACTTCCGCTAAAAATCTTTTGGCACATAAGCATTTAATCACTCTACAGCATGTGTCAAAGTTAAGGCCCGCAGTCCAAATGTGGCCCACCATGGCATTTTATGGGGCCCATGCCGGCTTCAAACATTTGTCTTAAAATACTGCTATTTTTTAATAAATTTTATATATATATATATATATATGTATATATATTTTATATATATATATATTTCTGTCTGTGGAAGCGTTTATTGTATTGTATTTTTTATTATTCTGTTGTGCAGCACTTTGGTTGCCATTGTGTAAAGTTCTATACAAATAAAGTTTTGATTGATTGATTGCTTTAAAGCCGGCACAGTGGTTCAGTTGGTTGCCTCTCAGCAAGGTCACCTGATCAAATCCTGGCCTGTGGACCTTTCTGGGTAGAGTTTGCATGTTCTCTCTGCACGCATGGGTTTTCTCTGGGGTACACTGACTTCCTCCCACAGACCAAACACATGACTGTTAGGTTAATGGGTAACATTGTCCCTAGGTGTGAGTGAGAGAGTGAATGGTTGGTTGTTTCTATGTGTCCCTGTGATGGACTTGCGACCTGTGCTGGGTGAACCCTGTTCCTCGCACAGTGACTGCTGGATATGGGCACCAGTGACCCTGAAAGGAAGAAGCAGGTATAGATAATGGATGGATGCTTTAAAGCCACCATTGACAATAAACTACATCTCCTATAATCCATGTCAATTATTTTACCCATGAAATGACAGCACCCCATCATTAGGTGGAGGTGCACTGGGTTCAAATGTAGCCATCAAAAATGCAGCAAAATGGAGATTTTACACCACAAATTTTGCTGGCTACTTCTGCTGTGGCCCAGTTGTACTGGGAAATGGAAAAAATGTCTCACACCACTGAGAGTTCAGAATCCAAGACGGCAGCGACTCACCACAATTCAGCAGTGAGTAAAAGTCTCTTACTTTTACTTTTAATAGTTTTTCTGTATTATTTATTTCACATTTATTCAGTTGTACAGTACTTTTTAGTGTTTATAAAGGACTTGTTAGAACACTGTTTCTATGTAGGATACCATGTAGAGTTTAGCTATTGTTAGCGGTGCTCTGTCATAGCAGTGAGACGAGGAACGTGACATTTTCTGTTTAGTTTAAGAGAAACACGAAACATCAAAGTTCATTACAACTGGCCCTTTGAGGTCCACCATAACACTTGTGGGGCCCTCTGTGAAAATGAGTCTGACATCCTTGCTCTACAGTCTTTGAACTCTTTCATTACTATCACATCACAGCTACAATACCAATTTTTTTTAGCTAATCTGTAAAATTGACTGAATTGTACTTTGGTGTAGGCTCATGGTTATTGGTTGTGGTAGCCATCTTGAGTTGTTTTCTTCCAAAAGTTAGTCTGTTGTAGATGTACACCTAGTATTTACTGTCTGCGTTTCATCAGATTCCTCTGGTTCATGAGATATTTTGCTAACAGACACTGATTTGTCTTTACTTGTATTGGAATATAGTTTTGATTCATTTTAAAACTATATATTTTTTGGGTTCATTTTAAACTTGAGATAATTGTAAGTCAGGACAAATCCAGCTGTAATGTTTGGACAGATCATATATTCTATGTTTATGGGTTTATTTGTTTTTTTACTTCATATAAATACAAAAATAACTCTTGTATGTCTAGTTTTTGTCCAGGATTTTATGCATAAATTTAGTTTTTCTCACTTTTTCTGCTCCCATCGCCTTCATGCTCCTGTTTGCTTCATCGTTTGTGTATTTATTTGTTGTGTTGTTTGTATTTTCATCCCAGGCTTTTACTTTCACATTCCATTTTTCTTTGTTAAGCTACCTGTCATTTTTCCATTAGGTCTGTCTCTATACACACGGTAGCTAATAAGCTGGTCAAAAACCAGCAGCTGTGCTCTCATGGCTTCAAATCCCCTTTGCTCCTCTGTGTCCTTGCTGCTTGTGGTTTCTCCTGTTGATGCATGTTTGTTAGAATAAATTACCTCCAGTCTTTTAACAACTACTAAACTGTCAGCACATTCATATCTTAAATGATCGCTTTCACCTGCTCCTCATTTAGGCTATTGCTGCTAATGTTAGGTAATCTGTTTTAAACAAAATGATTTAAAGTAAATTGTTTAGTTTCACCGTAAATTTTGTGCATCGAATAACTGTACATGTATTTTTTCTGAAGAAAAAATAATAATAAAATAAAGGAGGCTGAAAGTCACTGATCAATTTCACACTTTTTATTGTGCAAACATTCCAGCACCGCTGTGTCTTCATCAGAGTCAAGGTGGTTTCAGAATTCTGTTTGCACAGCAAAAGCTCTAAAATCAATATCTAAGCTTCTTTATTTGTTAGAGTTTGTTGTTCTTCATCTGGGAGGGACCTGACACAGATATTTACTGCTGAAAGATGTGCAGAGAGCTCTGTTTTTATTACATTATGTGTTTATTCCTTCTAGTCTTTGCAGTTTATCATTTGTTGGAATTTTTTTACATTTGGACTCTGAACCACATGTGTGAATTTAAAGTGTGAAATGTGTAAAATAAGTTGAGGTTTTCACATTTGACTTTCTACATTTAGAAGTAGATCCAGAATTCAGAGAGCAGTGGTTAATTAAAAGTCAGCATTATTTCTCTTTCACTGTCACCATAAA
>JARVJO010000024.1:19681526-19693774 GCA_031762555.1 Cynodonichthys magdalenae | reverse complement strand
CATCTACAAGCTTTGCAAGTGGGAAAACCTGAAAAATCAACAGTGTATCAAATACTTGTTCTCCCCACTGTATGTATATATATATATATATATATATATATATATATCCAGTAGTCTCATATCACCTGGTTTTACGCCATGTTTCCTTGGCGACAGATCAGTATGGGGACTTTTCGTCCCCTTACTGATCTGTCGCCAAGGACGGTGAACAGGACACACTGGGAGGAGGAGAGAAAAGAGATAAAGTGGGATAAAATGTGTTTTAGTTTTCTAAAACAGTTGTTAATTTGCTTCCTGTATGTTGAAGACAAGTCTTCCAAGGTGTGTTGAAGTCAAACTTATTGGATAGATGTTTGTATGTAAAATTACTGATGGATAGAGTACCTTAATGGCAGTTTGAAATATGGGTTTACTCATTTTAACTTAACAGTTACAATACATCACTTAAGTAGACAAAACTGTGAAAAATAGACTCTAAATGGTTGAAAATGTGAGGCAGCCATGGTTCAGAGATAACAGTTCTCCATTGAGAAGATCAGTGTTTGACATTTCAGACTCTAATCTATATATGACCGTAGTGGTAAAAAAGCTTCTAAAAAAATTGCAAAAAACAAACAAACTTATGTGAAGGGAAAATACATTGTAAATCCTTTGTAGAAAGGTAAAAGGAATTTATATAAACATTATTACCATGTTTGGTTTAATGCAAGAAGGAGAACATTTTTCACATTCAAAACAAGTATGAAGAGATTGACTAAATATAAAATGTAGGACCTGGATTGACACCAAACAGCAATCACTTCAAAGTTCTGTTTCCAAACATTTACAAAGCGTTGGTAAAGGGAGCGGTGATGCAACAAGATGGTAACAAGAGAATGCTCTCAGGCCCGTTAGCTCCCAGAACCAGATACAGAAAACTTTATTGTTCCATGACAAAAATGCTTGAGTACACACAAAGGAAGGAAAATCCATGCGCAGTTTTGTTTTCAACTGTTTCTTTGAACTTACTGTAATTTTTAGATTTTTATTTGACTATAAAATCTACATTTGACAAAACTATAGATTCAACAGGTTATGTGGTGATTCCAATTATTAGTCAACCAGAATATAATTCGAGCCCTTGCTACCCTAAAATCCCATTTTTGAGTTCAACCAGGCAACCAGGTTTTAATACCTTTTTTAAGCTGTGTGAAATTTCTTAGCAAATAAATGTTATGTGTTTGTATTGGTCATAGTCTGATGATTCTAGGTTCTGATAGGTTGAAAAGATCCACAGCCTTTCATTTATGATTTTTTATCATAGTTAGCAGTTGGAGTCATGTTGCAGGTTTTGAACTGTCCAAGTGGTAACATGTAGATACACAACCTGTACTAGAGGATCAACAACCCTCACTTTATCTTGAAGAGCTCAACATATAACTTGTAACACTGGTCATACAGTTGGGAAGAAGGATTATGCAGAGAACTGCAGAATGAACCTGAGATTTCTGCTTCCATTGATGCAGTTTTGTGATGTTTAGGTCTGCAAACAGTTGTGTAATTCAGCATGGAGTGCGCTCATGTGTTTAAAGCTACAAGTTTTAGATCATGTTTGGATGCGTCCTTCACAGCTCTAGTCCTGCTTGCTTGTGAGTAGATCATCCAGGACACACGATTTGTCCCGGTCTGAATTTTTGCAAGTCAAAAAATGCCACAATCCAGTTGAAGGTGACGAGCTGATTGCACAGGAGCTCCCTCTGACGGTCGGAGACAGAGAGAACGAGACCGATGGAGGAACAGGGACACACACACAGCAGAGTGAGTGGTATTACGGTTTGGCTGACATCGCAGCTCTGAACTAAAAGATTTGCAGTGTGAAAGCACATCTATTGTGCTTCCTGGAGTGACAGTATCCAGCAGGAATGTGAAGCTAACTGGTATTTTTTACACAATAGAAAGCATCAGGTTCAGTGAGGACACCAGTAATCAAAATTACACCTGATGGGGGAAAAAAAAACTGCAGGGGGGGGATACGCTTCAGCTTTTGTCAAACTTCTAAGAATCACAATAAAACCATGCACTGACTGAGTTAAACAGCAACACAGTGTTGAATTCATTCTGCTTTAAAAGTGCAAGCGCCTGCTTTTTAAACACAAACTTCATTAATTCAAGGTTTGTTTGAAGGAGAAAAGAAAAGCTTTCCGTTCTATTTAACTTGTTTTAAATCCGGATTTAAAAGAAGGGAGGGGAAAGCCGACCTGACTGCAGGTGATAGTTGGAAAGCAAATATACTTTAAACACTAAATCCCTGATGAATTTAACTTTCTGCCAGAGAGCGTTCTGTAACAGTAAATCTCAGTTTTGTCAAACTCTATTATAACACACAGGACTCAATCTACACATTGTGTGTGTGTGTGTTTGTGTGTGATGAAGGGGGTTCCTTCCAAGGAGTTTGGGAGAAAAAAGCTCTCAGCAGTGTTTGAACTGGGCTGTTAATCCTCGGCGCTCCTCAGGTGGCTCGTCCCTATGGAAGCAGAGTGTGCACTTCAAGTGTGTGTTTAGGGGTAGGAGGTCAATAATCTGCGAGAGCGAATAGAGGAACGATGCTGGAATGAAGGTTGTGTGTGTGTGTTTGTGTGTGTCCTGTTACAAAAGTGTGTGTGTGTGTGGGGGGGGGGGGTTGCTGTGGAGCTGAATCACAATGAAGGCGGATGTGAACAAGGACATGCAACCGGAACAGAGAGAGAGAGGGAACTGAAAGAATGGAGGAAAGTGGGAGGAATATAAAAAAAGTAGTATATAAGTTTGAGGAAAAAGTGCAAACATGGAATGAAAAAGAAGAAATAGAAAAAGGAGGGAAAAATCTGCTGAAGCACATTGAGTGATTTAGGAAAAGGAAGATTGAGAGGTGGAATAGAGGAGGACTCGGTGAAACGGTCTTTGATCTCTGACTCATTTAAGGAGGAAATGGAAAGGAATTACAAAGTGTGTGTGTTTGTGTGTGCATGCACTGATCCAATAGGACTCCATCCTGGTATGTCAAATCCTTGGCTGAAGTAAAGAGAGGGGGACTGGAGGGTGTGTGTGTGCTCCCCTATAAACTGCATGTGTGTGTGAAGTCTTGACGGATGTTTTCTGAGCTCAGCAGCCTCATCGGGGTAAGGACACAGAGGGAGAGGTAAGTGTAAAGAGAGGAAGAAAAGGAGGGGGGAGAGAGAGGAGGGGGGGAAAGTGTGTCCCAGGAATTTACAAATGAAAAGAGAAGGTTTTTCTCTTAATGCGATTAAATTTTTCCGTTTCACCGCTTCCCCGGCCGACAGTTTCAGCTCTTTAGGAGCACAGAGCTGCAACGCAATGCTGCTGTCTTCGAGATGGGATGGCAGAGGGTGTTGGGTGAGTTGGTTGGTGGGGAGGTGGTGGTGGTGGGGGGTCACATGAAAAGCTGGTACAAAAGCTGCTTTGGCAGGAGTTTGTCTTGTTAACAGTTGAGCTGATGCAACAATTCAAGAAATTAAATTTAAAAAGATGACTGGGAGATAAAGAGGAAAATGTATTTATATTGGATTGACAAAATGTACTTTGAAGTCATTTAAAGTTTGATCCATCACAACATTAATTTAAAGAAATAGTTTGGATTTTTTGGAGTGATGATCTGTGGAAGAGTTAAGTATCAAATGTAGACATTTCTCTAAACGTTATTAGTTTGGAATATCAGACAGGAGTTCACTCCAGGAACTCAAGCTAAGAAGCAAGGCCAAATCTACTGATTAATAATCATTTGCATTAGTTGGTTATTTACAACCCCAATTCCAATGAAGTTGGGACGTTGTGTAAAACATAAAAAAACAGATTAAGATGATTTACAGATCCTCTTCAAACTATATTCAATTGAATACACTACAAAGACAAGATATTTAATGTTCAAACTGATCAAATTTATCGTATTTTTGCAAACATTCTCTCACTGGGAAAGTTGAAGAATGCAAAATAACTCCTGTTTAGAACATTAGTTGAACAGGTTAATTGAGTATAAAGGGAACCTATTCCAATTTTATTTGTTTTACGCAATGTCCCAACTTTATTGGACTTGGGTTTGTAAATATAATTTTACTCAGAATGGTTCAGGAGAAAGAGGTGGAAGTTGGTCATGTTTTTCCATTATCCATCCATCCATCCACCCATTCATCACTTATCCAGGGTCGGGTCGCGGGGGCAGCAGCCTAAACAGAGAGGCCCAGACTTCCCTCTCTGCAGCCTCTTGGGCCAACACGTTTCTGATAACTTGTCTCCATTGTCCTGGGATGTGTATCCCTGCAAGTTTGCGACTTCTACTTCCTGTTTACTACAGACATGCGTCTGACGTAATTACTGGGTGATTCGCATCAAGCCAGTTGTTTAAAGATGTCTTGAGTCGCATTTTTTTTCTTTTTGCAAAATTTAAAAAATTCGCTCAAAATTCTAATTAAAATTGGATGGAAACACAAATAGTGTCCCTCCAGCGTGTCCTGGGTCTCCTCCCAGTGGGGCGTGTCCACTGGGTGTCCAGGAGGCATCCTAACCAGATGCATGAGCCACCTCAACTGGCTCCTCTGGACGTGGAGGAGCAGCAGCTCTACTCTGAGTCCCTCCCGGATGACCGAGCTTCTCACCCTATCTCTAAGGGAGAGCCCAGACACCCTGCGGAGGAAACTCTTTTCGGCAGCTTGTGTCCACAATCTTGTTTTTTCGATCACTACTTAAAGCTTGTGACCATAGATGAAGGTTGGAACATAGACCAACCAGTAAATCAAGAGCTGAGCCAGAAGGCGAAGCTCTCACTTCACCACATCACTGCAGACGCAGCACCAATCTGCCTATCGATCTCCCGCTCCATTCTTCCCTAATTCATGAACAAGATCCCGAGCTACTTAAACTCCTCCACTTGGGGCAGGACCTCTCCCCGGACCTGGAGGAGGCCCTCAACCTTTTTCCAGCTCAAGACCATGGTCTCAGATTTGGAGACACTGATCCTCATCCCCGACCGCTTCACTCGGCTGCGAGTTGTCATTGCTTTTTTTTTTTGAATTTGTGTTCCTTAAAAAAATATAAAAAGTCACAGACTTTTCCTTTAACCTTAACTGGGCAGAGTTACTATTTGATGGAAAAGTTAGTCAATAAAATAACACTTGCTTGAATCTCAATAAAATCATAACCTGCGGGTAAATATTAGAGCAAAATTTCTGAAAACTTATATTTGTCTGAGTGATGCTGGGCTTCAGCCGAGGAACCTCTGGGTGTTTCACTGCTCAGCTGGGTTATCACAGAGGATATATTGGTTTTTCTCTCCTGCTGATGGGGAGAAAACACGCTGCTGTGAAAGGATGTGTGCCAGTGGGGAAAAAAACTCCTCCACTGGAACAATATTCTGTTGTTGAATACACTGTTTAAATGAGCTTAACAACAAGCTGATCTACCGAGGCTGAACCCAGCTAACTAATCTTTGTGACTGTGCTTTGAGATGCAATTAGTGAGGTGTTCATTCTGAGACTCAAAAAAAACCTGAGCTATTACTTACCACCTGCTGCAGTGCCTGTGTTGTAGCAACGTTCAAAATCTGCGCCTCGCTTTGGCACGAGGAAAGATGTGTTTAGTCAAATTTATTTGTGCCAAACCCGAGGAGGACGGGGGCTGAGATGAGACGGAGGGAAACAGAGGTTTAGATAAAAGCCTGTGTGAATTTCAAGAGGTTGCGCAGATTTTAAGACAATGGTATGAAGACGCAGGCGAGCGATCCCCCATCTGTGTGTTTGATGAAGTGGCTCAGCAGCAGCACATCAAAATCACACACGCAAAAAAAACTTTCTGACAGACGCCGCTCGCTAGCAGCAGTCAACGTAATTTGCTGAAGTGCTCTCGTACTTATGTATGCTGATTACATGAAAATTTTAAGAAGCCTGCCAGGAGACTCTCTGTGTCTCTATAGCTTATTTAAAATAATGATTACAAAGACAGATTTGGGGAAAGTTAGTCCTGATGAATGTGTCCTTTCTGGTAAAAAACAGGCTGAAATTTTTCTGTCTACAGGGGGAAAAAAGATCAATCTTAAGCTCATCTCCCAGCGTGAAGTCGGGCAGTCTTTGGCTCCACGGTGTGAGTTTGGCTGGTCTACATTTCCCCTGCTGCTGTTTAGAGTTTTGGCCACATCGCCCTTCTCTGTTGTTCAGACAAAAGGCACTTATCAGCAAACAACACGACAGTCTTTTTACTTGGTTTAAAGCCCTCTAAAGGTCATCTGGGGGAAAAACCTGGGTTGCGGTTCCATAAGTCATCTCTGCGTCTGTTACACTGCAGCAGAAATGTGGTTATTTCCAGAGAAACTCCTCACTCACACTGGATATGCTGTCACTTGTCATATGTTGGCCATATGTTTCTCCCCACAGTGTGCATGTAGCATCAATCAATGCTTCACTATGTGCTGACATTCTGTGATGGGAAGGGGAAACAAGTAAATATTCAGCTGTGTACAGTGTGTAATGAGCTCCAAGGCATGACGAGCATAGAAAGATCCAAAAACGAGTAAATTCCAATTTCTGAGGCAACTTTAAGATTCCTGTAATCCATTTTTAAGAGGATGAATTGTACATTTCTTTTTTAATAATAATTCCCAGAATGAATGCATGTTGTCTGCCACCTTTCATGCCAGAATTTTAAACTATGTTCATTATAATGAGAAATAAATAAAGTTGAGCTTTCTTTGGGCAAATTGTATATACTGTATAATTTGTGATTACATTTATTATCAAGAGGAATATATCCCAGTTAAAATAACACAAATTGCTTGATATTTGTAAAATAATCTGCATTATAGTAATACCCTAATGGTTCAGTTATAGATGTACACCCAGTGATTACTTTCTGAGAGTTTTCTTAATATCCAGCCAATTATTTTAAGATTTTTTGCTAACAAGCAGACAGGGTTGACTTGAACAATTATTTCTAAAGTTTTAAACAAAGATCTCACATTAACAGTTTGACCTTAGAATAGAAGCAACTCCCACACTAAATTGTATCTTAATGTCCAAACAGTTGGTTTTAATTGAAGCTTTTTTGTGTTTGTTAAAGGAGACATATGATCTTTTTAAATCCTTCTTTTCCACATTTAAATCCTTCAGTTGGGGTCTATATAAAGTGGAACTGCAATGCTTTGGTCTGAATTCCTTCGTATTGTAACTCCACAAGCCCCTCTTTCACCTCTGTTCTGAACTGTCTCAGATCAACTTGTTTTGAGGCTGTCTCTTTAAATCCAAATGAGGTTCTTCACACATCTCCTCCTCCAGATTAGAGCGGGCCATTCTAGTTTGATAGAGGGGTTTATGGCTATATAGGAACAATTTATTTACACATTAATTCAGAGAATAAAGAAACAGGTTGAATTATATGACCCAAACAGAATATAAAGGTCTCTTTGCAGCACAGAGAGAGACTAAATTCATATTTTCTGCACTCCTAGAGACTCCAAGTACACAACAAAATTTAATGGCAAAAAAAGTGGATTTTGCGTATGTCCCCTTTAAATCGATTAGTTGTGGCATCCATCTTGAATCAGGTTTACTCCAAAAGTTAATGAGTTACAAATGATTACGTTATCGCTTGCCTTTTGATAGTGAGCAATAATACATTCTGTGAACTATTTCTACACAAACATTGCACGCAAGTAGAAAAGAAGCAAACACCACTTAATACTATGGTGACATTTAAATGTTTTGTTGCGTCTCCAATTCAGCTCAGGAAGGCTCCTGCAGTTCTATAAATACAAACAGTCAGGTTTATTGCCAGTGTGCAGAGTGGCACTCGTTCATCCACACTTTGGCCCTCGCGGTGTTACTCTGCGGTCATTTAGCTCTGAAGTTCTGCTCTGTGTGACGCCCAACGTGTCTCTGCGCCAGCTGGCTCGCTGGCTGGAACACCACCGCCGAGATGTTCTGGAGCAGAATCCCGTGTCTGCAGCCAAGCCCTCGTTGCACTTCTTGGGTTTGGTAAGACCCGTGGTTCAGTTCTGTCTGAATCACCAACTCCGCTTTGTAGTTGAGGTGTTTTTAAATGTTATATTTTGACATCTTATACGAAATCAATGAATGAGTATGACTCTCGTGTCATATTTAGATTTTTTTTCCACAGTGCTACGTATGTTTGAGTGGATACTTCCTATATTTTAAGAGTTTAAGCTCATGTGGTTTTTTCCAAATTCTGCTCTTCTCCGCTGCTCGCCCAAACCGTTACCTTGAGATTTCACTAGTTTTCCATCAAATGTCTGAAAAGTGCAGTTTATGAGGCACCACATAAATGCAGTCAAGGACAAGCATTGTGTGACAAAAATGAAACAAATGTCCTTGCAGAATAATTTCATCTTTTTTCTCTTAGTGTCGATACAAACGATAATGTTTTCGATGCATGAAGCAGAGCTGTCAGCCCGTCTCTGGGTCTTTGAGTTTAAACGTGTGATATGAGTCATCTACTGAAGTCACGCCTCCCTTTATTCTGTCTGTGCATGCAGCAGACATTTTAGCTCTAACAAATGAATTTCTTAAAAGCATTTAAATTATTAAGTTCGTTTTTGTATCATCTGTTATTTTCTGGCTCTGAGACTTTTCCATACCCACTTTTCGTTTTCTTTTTTTTTTTTCTTTGGCCTCCTCTTGCACCAGAGTGGAACATCCAGCCAATAAACGAGGAAGTCAGTTATCCTGCTTGCTTGCCCATCTGCCAGCTCTCCCCTCTTAGGCAGACAGCGGGGAACAGGTTGGCTTCTGGAGCCTCGTGGTTCCTGCCCTCTTTCCCGGGATGAAAATGGAGAGGAATGTTGTTTACACCAAACACAGCAGGCCACCGCTGAGAAAAAGAAGGAAAAAAAAAAGTAAAGATCAAAACACAGAATTTGAAGGATGTCAGGTTTGCTGTGGGTAATTTTCTTGAATAGAGACGTTCAAAAGAGTGATACCTTCACAGCTAACATCATTGGTTTGACACTTTTTTTTTAAAACTTTTTTTAATACAAAATCAGAAGTAAAAGATTTCTCTCTCTTGTGTCACAGAAGACACAGCTGAGTAGCATGAGATTAGAGACAATTTTATTAAACTAAAAAAAAATACAAAATTCAGAACTTTTGAAGCTCCTGCCTTAATTTCAAACGTCAGCTTTGTAATCATCTAAGAAAAGAAAAAAAAATGTCCACATTTTAATACATAAACTGTATAAGTAGTGCAAATGTTAAAGCTGCTGCTATTGGCTCAAAACGGTCACCATGGTAACCATGCACATGCCTCTCACTCAGTAAACTTCACAACAAACAAATACAGACTGAAAAGTAAGCCTCAAATGAACAATCATCATGTACAAACTACAAGATGAAACTAAAAAAGTTTTTAAAAAATGAGAAGCAGAAGACTCTGATGGTTCCACATAAATTTGAATGTTTCACTATTACTGATCAAGATACTCAAATTGATGTTTTGTTTTTTTTTTGGATCAGAATGATGGACAAAAATTTGTGTTGGACACCAAATTACATGGAAGTAAGGGTGATCCAATGTTAATGCCTTAAAAAAAAAGCAGGAGTTGCGGAAATAAAAGGGTTTCCAAAGAAGATGGCCAGCTGTGATCATTGTGGCAGCATTTTACTTTTGTTTTAAAAAAATGCAAACATTTATCTATTGAAACACTGAGTTTATGTGACTAAAGAAATGTAAAAAATGTACAAAACGTAATTATAGGAGCTCTAAAGTGGCATAAAACATCAACCGAGGTGTTTTAAGAGAGACTGCTAACTTCTCCATTGATGTATTTAACGTCATTCAGTGTCTGTCATGGAGACTGTTCACAAATGGGACCCAAACGCACCACCGAGAGCCCAGATCAGTTTTAATATGGTGACAAAAGAAGAGGAGTAGATCTGTTCACCATCTTTCAGAAGCCTTTCACAGCGTGCATAAGGGTTTTAGTTTGATGAAAAATGATGTCAAAAAAGGGTCAAAGGTCACATGTCAGAGCTGGGTCATACATCACATAAGAGTTCAAGTTCAAGGGTGACTTTGTTGTTGTCATATGTTATTGAAAAGCAACTCTGAAGGTGTTGCCTCTCTCAAAATCTAAGTTGCTGTTGACCAAATATTACTGATTTATTCTTTGTAAAATGTTGCCCTGAGTTTTACCATCAGTTCTGCTTCTGTTTGTTGCTTCTGCTCAAAAGAAACACACAGTAATTTTCTAAAGTAATACATTCCTTTATTAGGGAAAACGTTATTACTTATTATTTAACAAGTTTAATTCAATCCACTCTCCAGTTACATTTAGTTGATGCAGATGTTTTAATCCTGTTTGAGTTAACGCCAGCAGGACAGGGCTGTTAACTGAAAAACACAAGTGGGGTCTGCAAATATAAGAATTTTTTTTTTAATTGAATGACCTTATTTGAAAAATTATTTTTAAAAGTATGTATTAATAATGTGGATTCTATTATTTATGTTTAAGAATTTTGTTGTTTTCATGCAAACTTCAGTCAGTGTTTTTACACAGTATTTGTGTTGCTTTCATAGCTTTTGGCATTTGCGTATCAAAAATGTGTCATTCTGACAGTTAAAAATATGTTTAATTAAAACCAAAAGAAAGAAAATACTTTTTAATCAAAAGTTGAGCAGGAAAACAATCTTTTTATAAAGCCGGCTGCATATTTTCTGTATTCTTTCATTTATTTGGACTTTAGACACGATTATTCAAGCAAAATGTGGGCAATGTCAGTCCAAAAACATCAATATGAAGCCAAATCAGAATCACAAGCTTTTATTCTAAAAGCATTTAGAATAAATTGTACTGAATTTGGTTCTGGTGAAGTATTGGGTATTAGTTTTGGGTATTTAAACGATTCACTTGATATACATTTCATTCCTCTGCATAGGATGGTCCCAGAAGGTATTTTAGTGCTCATAAAAGGTTTGATGTTTGAAAACGAGCTGAAAGTGAGCAAACAAAGCAACGCTCGCTGAAGAGGAAAACCTACCAGGATCTTCTGTTGGAGTGGTAAAGGGCAGCAGTTTGAGAGCTGGTGGGACTCCAGCTGTCTCAGCCAGCTCTGCTGAGCATTTTGCAGTGACCTTCAAAACACCTCAGACCTACATGAGACTACCCGGGAACTGGTGGGAGCTTCAGTCCCCCATCTGCTGATATCTGTAAATTTATGACCTTTCACGGTGCCTTTTCAATAGGTCTGTTTTGGCCCCGGGTCATGAAACCTTTTAGTTTTCGGTGTACAGACAGAACATAGCGAGATCATTTATTAAGAGGAAATTTTCCGTGTGTTTCAGCTCTCTGTCCTGAGAGAAGTCAGATATCAAGGTCAGCCACTCCATGACCAAATGATGCTTTGTAACTTCATCACAAGTTATTCCATTATCACGAGAACAATACCCTGCACAGAGCATTTTAACAACAGCACTCTAAAATTATTATACTGTTTGCTATAATTATCTGGCCTCCTAACATCTGAGTAGCACAAAATATCAGTGCTTGTTTAGGACCCTGCTCATTATTGGAAAGAGAGGTAACATATCATCATCTAGCATGAATATTATGTTATTACTGTCATTATTGTGATTTAGATTTATTAATTTCCCAGGAACCGAGTGATGCTTTCAAGTGCAGTAGGAAATGTTTACTTTAGGCAATGTAAACAATAAAAAAACAACAAAAACAAACTATTTCTCTCTCTCTCAATAGCTTCATCTTGAGTGCTTTTTACCTGGGTTACATCTGCATCTTTGATGTAAACTTTACTACCACTACTACTTTATTTATAATGCACTTTAAAACGACCACAGCTGCAACAAAGTGCTGTACATGTAAAATAAAAACCATAAAAACACAAAACAAAGATTAAAAAAAAAACAATTAAAAACAATAAAACTGGAATAAAAGAAAAACTAAAAACAAGTCTTAGGCTGTGCCAAAAGCCAGGGAGTAGAAATGTGTTTTTAGAAGAGTTTTAAAAGTGGACAGTTGCCTTCAAGCCTACCCGCCCCCCCCAAAAAAGGATCACAACGCCCACCTTCTGTAAAAATTGCTTCCAGCACCCCCCTGTCATCCTCTGAATACCGCCCTCGTTGAGAAACACTATTTTAAACTAATAATGAGAAATAAGTTGAAAACGACTCTTAGCTACTACCAGAGCCCTATAGAGAGAGAGTTGCGACACTCCCATTGACTTCTATAGAAAGAATGGAATGCGGAAGTCACGTGG